>JAAMPD010000118.1:0-87145 GCA_025266255.1 Trissolcus basalis
CTTCTTCTTTTTTTTTTTTTAATTTTCCATCTCATTTTTTCTGTACTAGTGAAACTTTTCATTATTCATGTACATAATTGCGGACAATAGGCGCGTTTTTACGCTGTCATTTGAGTTAACGAGATGCGATGAATTCGCGGGTCAAAATCTCGATGTCCTTTTCGAGTCACGTCCGTCGCGTTTTCTTATACAATAACGCTCTTTCGAGTCCTGTTAGAACCAAGTTCCCACGTCAACTCTTTTGTCGCTTGTCATCGACAAGCCCGGCATAATGCAACGATTTTTTCTCCCAAAAGTGCGGCTCGTGCCGCGCATTTGAATCGCCGCGAATTTTAATTGGCGGATATCATTCGCATCATTATCCTCACGGACTCGGCTTGGCATTCACACTTTTTGCAATTAAAGCTGCATCCTTAATCCGTCAATAAAATCCGACCGCGTCAAATCTGAACAATTTCAGTCGTCACTTTTGCACAGCTTCCTGTAAATTTCAAATGAATATCAAGTTCTTTATCAATGCTGGCGATCGCGTGGAAGAAAAACGCGAGGCAAAAAAGAAAAAAGTGCGAGCAATGATGAACGGGTTGAATTTTGAAAACTTAATAGCCACAATTTTAAAGTGCCAATTTGCCAAGTAAAAGGTGCAATTTAATTCTTTGCAAAAATAAAATGAATAATTATGCTAAACGCTAAATATGACGAAAACAACATTGTTATATGCGCCGGGGCTTTATTAAAAGTTGCACGTTTGACACGGAATAGGCATAAATCGGGTGTGTTTTATTGAAGGGTTTTGCTCGAACATGATACGAGAATGCTATAATCAGAAAACTGTTCAACGTCAGATTTCACGAGGCGATCTGGTTGTCATGCGTTGTACGATGCATGGTTGCACGCGATCCAATTGCCGCGATCGACCTATACGAGTTGGCGTTACGTGGTGGACACGCTTTACTTTTTTTTTTTTTTTTTTTTTTTTTTTACTCTCTCGCAGTAAAAGCCACTCTATTCAAACGAATTGCTCAACTGGAAAAATTTTTGTTTCTCAAGCAAAACGAAATTTATATCCCAGATATATAACCCATGAATGTAGCCTAGAACAAAAAGGATCTATGAAATATGATTTTCAGGAAATCATAATGAAAATATACATCGACGTGTTTGAAAAAAGAAAAACATCACATAAAAACGGACATCAGTTGATGAAAAAAATTTTTTCAATTAAAAATGATGATTTAGCTTGAGATTGGATCACAAATGTTGTTCAATTCTATTTTCTGATGGTTCTAATTAATCGGCCGGAAATCAAATCAATGATGAAAAATTGCGCACTTTCAAAACTATATGCGATAGCATCATGAATCATCCGGCACATATTATTAGCTTCCAACGGCAACAATTCAACTAAAAAAAAAGACTATTTTAATCAAGCGCAAGCTAGTTAGTGTAGCTACTTTATCATGAAAGGCGAAAGAACAGATCTTGTGATTTTCAAAGTGCAAGAACCAAGTTCCTGAGTAATTGCTTGAAAAAAAGAGACCCGAGAAAAACAGA
This sequence comes from Trissolcus basalis, assembly GCA_025266255.1. Taxonomy (NCBI): domain Eukaryota; kingdom Metazoa; phylum Arthropoda; class Insecta; order Hymenoptera; family Scelionidae; genus Trissolcus; species Trissolcus basalis. The sequence goes on from JAAMPD010000118.1 coordinate 1,555, forward strand.
AAGACGGGCGTGTGCTTTGAACAAGAGCGTATAACAAGAAATCAACTCATTTTACAAATTGCACTGCTATTCCGGAATTCTCGCAATTTTATGTTGGTTTTTTTTAATTAAAGTGCAAGAGTTTCAATTGAGTTTCGATGACTGCTACCTGGCTATCGTAAAAATTAATAACACTTGGAACGCACTTTTTTGTTCAACCGCTCTAACAAACACATCAGACCTTATTGGTCACGACTTTTTCGTTCGCTTTTACAATCTTGAAAATTACTGCAAAAAAATGAACGACCAAAAATTGTACGAAATTTTCACATTTTTGTTTTTTAAAGAAAATAATACATTTGAGCAGAACAACAAATGTAAGAGTATGATTTGGGATTGGTCTCGTGAGTGAAACGTCAAAGTTGATCGCTATTTGGGAACAATATCGCGCGACCATAACTTACATCTGAGTGGGTTTGGTGGACGCATAAAAGACACGGAAGGTCAGGAGTAGGCGAAAAGCCGTTCATCGAACCCGCGTTCAGCGGGCCCGCTGAAGATCACTTGGCGGGAGCTATTTTTGTGGTCTTGTTGCAGGCATCACGTAGCTTACGGGACAAGTGTAGGAGGCGGGATCCCGCGGAGAGCTCGAGATAAGACGGAAGCAAGCGAGCGCAAGATAGACGGGAAAAGAGAGAGCGAGCGAGGCCAAAGAGCCATTGTAAATTGAATCCGAAGGTTGCCCCCAGATGGGCTCTGTCATGATGCTACTTCGCCGCTACTATTTCATTCGCTTTGACACCTCGATGGAATTTGCCAGCGCGGATACTTTACCTTTCCTTCCGCTAGCAAATAATTCTCTCTTGAATCAACTATTTTGGCCGATGAAATTTGTTACTGCTGACTGACAGGGAGCAAAGTTATCATTTCCTTCATCCTAAAAACAAACAATTACATTAATCAAACGTAAGTTACAATATTTTCTTAAAATAAAAAGTGTATCATAATGTTGAAACAGGTATAAATATTACAATTGAACTTTGCACTTAAAGACTGGGGTGAGTTCAGACTGACATAAAGTAAGGAGCAACGAAGACGCTTAAATCAAAATTTTTTCTCATCCCGGTGGTAATCCATCAAACGCGCGCAAGTTCTAATTCAGGGCGACATAAACTTGTCGATACACGTACGGCGACGATAATTATGTCTTCCATTAATTGTAATTTACTATCGGCCTGCGCGTCATAAGGTTATTTATTATGACCGAGGAACAGTCGTCATTAACCCATTAAGACTATTAAGGCCCAGCCGCACACACAGCATGGCGTGCAAACAAATCATTTATCAAGAGACAACTATACGGACAAGCGGGCCGCGCGGTTTTCCGATCGTTCCCGATAGGCCTGGGCGTTTATAAATTTACGATACTTTCTCGCGGGTCATTACTTAAATCAATAAGACCGTTAGGTTCTCGGCGAAATATATATTCAAACATTCGGATAAATAATTCGCCGTTATCATGAGTTACTCCGTGCTTTTTTGAATTAAAAATGCGTGTGTGCCCTTGATATGCTCATGCCGGACACGATCAAGGAAGAGTTTCTAATGCGTATGTGTTTTTCTTATACCCTCCGCCGGTATACAACCGATTAATTAACCGCGCGCTTCAACTCGCGCGCGTGATTAATGTCTAATCGCTTCATTGTAATTGCAATTCACTTGTTGATTTTCATGAAATATGAAACAGCTCTCGGGAGCGTTTCAGCAATGCCGAACAAGAGGGAGCGAGACGGGAACGGACGAATAAAAAAAAAGCGATCGATCGATCACGATTAAATTGTGAGAAAAACCGTAACCCATGTCACGTATCAGAGGTAAAACAATTTCAGTCCAATAAAATAAACAGTTTTTCGCGTTGCAAAAATGAGAGCCGAACACGCTCACAATGCGCCAACATAAATTCGTCTGCGAAAGTGCATCGTAAATTTAACACCGCCTGATATAATCTCGCAGTCAATTCGCAGACAATTACGGACTTACAACTTCATTAAAATTACATATTTCCCGATAACAGGGATCGAGTACATTTTTCCTTCTTGCCCTCTCTCTCTCTCGCTCTCTTCGGTTACCTTTCGACGGACCTTTCCCGTTCGTCTTAGCGACGTTTATTGCGCTTTATTGCTGATTATTTCAGCGATCGCACACGCATGCGTCGTAAAATCGAGCGCGCGCAAACATTTTATTACGCGAATTGTCGCGTTGCGAGCGCCTTTTATTGCACGCCGCGAAAACACGCGCGCTCTTTTGCGCGATCGATCACGAAACGCCCCTTTGAGAAAACCGCAGAAAATGCACAAACGGCGTGTAAACGTCGGAGTCAGCATCCTACATGATGTGAGAAAAAGTGTACCAATCCCGTGACTTTAAAATTGAGATGTCTGAGTGCTGTAAAACAATTTTGTTGTTTTTCTTATTAGAAATTACAAAAACGGGAGAAAGTTTTGTTTTAAAATTATAATTGTACATTGGAGTATGGGTTGCTTTTCGAACCATCGCCCAATTAGCGTCAAGATGCCGACGTGGGTGCTTACATCATGGGTACAGGGTGGCGCACCGGGTAATCGTACCAAACGAGTTGGTACGAACAGGTCGATTGCTCTAACAAGCCAGCTCGTTTTACGTTGATCTTTCAGTTCTATTCGTGTATACAAGTTTTGTCAATTATTTGATACCTGATATTATGCAAATTATAAACTATTTTACTCTATTCAATTCTCCAACGACGCGTCAAACTGTTATCTCCAGCATTTTATCATACAATTTTCAATTTGTTAAACGACAAAATTTTGAACGCAACTTGAAAATTCAATTGAAATTTCCATAAATACAAAGATATGAACATAAATAATAGGATGTGCGATATATTCACAAACTGAGGAGCAACTTGCGTTGATCTAATTATCTCATAACGAATACAAACTGCGCGAAAAAAAAAATGAAGGAAATTAATTTCACAGTCTCACAAATTGAAAACTTTTGGGACGCGCGAGAAGTGACGACAAATAAATTAGAATGCCATAAAGTTAGCGCGCCGTTATTTTTGACCAAAGTAAACTGTTTGGTATTACTTTGGCAACGAGTTGCCGTGATAAACAGTATAGTTTACACCCTCGGTGAGAGTTGCTCGGAGTGAAAGTGCGCGGAGGGTTGGCACAAAGCCGAAACCCCTCCACGCAGAACTTCCTTATTTGCTCGTCGCGGCGTTCGTCGATAAAAAGCCACTCCCAAAAATCATCAGTTCGGCTCAGTTCAAGTGAACTTCCTGACAACTTTATTATTGCTCCTTCGTACCTTTTTTTGTTTCACTCTTCGTAATTTCCTTGGCGTCCTACGGCTTGAACGTATTCCACATCTCCAAGAGGCGTTTTTCAGTCTCGACCTGGTTATATATTCAAACAGGAAATCAGATGCGATTCAAATGAAAACAATAAATTATCGATTAAAATGTAATCGTGTAATATTGATAATGCGCATTAATTATGTGATGGCACTTACCACTGGGGTTGTTGTTCTCATCGCATATGTAAATCGCTGATAGCAGCCAATCGTGCTGACCGATCGTGAAAAGATTGCCCGGTTATATACAATGAATTAAAGATTACCCTCCTGTTCTCGGTGCCCGCTCAGGTTCTGGCTTCTTGGTAGACCACTGCATACTCGTCACCTCTGCAATCATAACCATTTCAACGTATAACAAAACAATTCACCACATTTTAACCTTCAACGTATACAACAAAACAATTGACAACATTTCAACATAACAAATTTGCTCATGTTTCTTTTGTTTTTTAACCCTCAATGTATAATAAAACAATTTGCAACGTTTTAATTTACACTGATGAGAGAAAAAATTACAGATTCTGTTTGAATATCATTTTTCCTATCTCCTCTCCTAAAGAGAAAAGTAGATGACAAATGTGAATTGGCTTTTGTATCGATTGAATCGATTAATCGCATCTTTCAGCTAAATTCACTTTCGTTCCTCTTTCCTTTTGGCTGATTTCTTGAGAGCCAAAGTTTGAATTTGCAATTGTATATAATTGTATTGTAAATTTTCTATTTTTTCGATTTTTGAAACTTTTTAGTTTTGAAAACAAAACTTATATTATTTTATTATTTTGTTATAAAATGAGCTTCATTTTTGTTGTAATAAAATAATGTTTGAATTAAATTATACGCATAAGATAGTAGTATGCGAGTATTTCCTAATAATTATTAATTCTATTTTTTTGAGAAAAACAACTATTTATTTTTCTGTAATAAAAATTGTTTTGTATTTTACCAATTTTCAAATCATAATAATTGAGATATTCCAAATTCAAAATCCAACAGACGCGCGTAGCGCGTTAATCAACTAGTCAAATTAAATGATTTATATCAATAACGAGAAATAATTTACGATAATAATTTAGAATACCATTTTTATCTTTTAGAAAATTGCAAAGTTTAGAAAATGTTTGATTTAAATTAAACATGTGATGTTTGTACTTTCTAGTTCGAAAAAAACCTTTAAATTCATCATGTCATAAATCAAAACGAATCGACCTATTTAAGTGTATTTCGCAAATTCCATCCTCGTTATTATTGACGCTTTATTTGGTCAACGTCACAGGATATGGTTTGCGATGCATGTGACGCGCAACGGGCAAAAAAGTGCGACTGATTTATCTGCCGCTTGTCTCTTTCCCTCGCTCTTGGCTGTCCCTCTAGGATTATCTGGGCCTATCTCCGTTGTCGCGGCTCGTAGATTGCGTAGGTGTCTTGACATGACAGTGATTTCGCTGTTATTATAAGAGGAGCAGCATCCTTTATCGATGGCTATCGCGGTACCCGCGACGTACACTCGGTTCGTTCTCAGGCTGCGATATGATTGCGTCAAAAATATATCTCGCGTGTGTAAATCTCTTGTACCGCGTGGAATTTGCAAATTTCGTCGATAAGTTCAGCCGCTCGTTTTATTCTCGTAGTGAATTTAGCGTGCTTGTTCCTTATTCAACTACTATATTACACTGCGATTCGCCTGACAGCGCTGAAAAGATAGCGTCACGATGGTAAACATGTCAAGTTTATTTACCGATGAAAACTAAAAATACAATTATAATAAAGCCCTGCAAAATGTTGCCCTGATCGCTTCATTTGTATTCCGTCGATTTTGTTTTTGTTCACATTTCAGACTTCCTTTCAATTTATTTTTATCTACTCAGTTTAACTAAAAACGAACAAACAAACAAATGTGAAACGCTGTTTAATTTTTTTTTTCAATATTATAATAATATTTTTTCAATAAATTGTTGAAATAATTCGGTGAACAATCGTTGGTGAAAATTTTTTTGTCACTCTCAAGAAACTTTGGCATGAAAGTGCGCGTTGCGTTTTTCGTTTTGTACGAGAAAAGGAAAACTGGGAGGTAAAATATTTTCGACGATTGCATGCCTTTTGGCCGGCCCTTTATCGCGTGTAATAAAAGTCTCTCTCTTGTGGGTCGGCAAACAGAGTACGCACGGGAAAAATGTGATAATGAACGAAAAAGGGCCTTTGCGGGCGAAAAGATTTACACGCGTGACGTGTAACAGCTTTGAACTCGTAAGAACGCCTCGGCGCACAGTATATAAGAAAGTAATACAGAAACGTGGCGTGTTGCACGGCACAAAGCGGCTTTTCGCTAATATTCTCTACGATTCTCACTCACTCCGGGCTATAAAAAAACCTCTGATCAACTCTTGAATGGAATAAATCGCGCATTTCTTTTTTGTTTGCCTTTACGACGGCAATAAAACATCAAAATTTTAGTGGAATAATTTCGAACAGCAAATGAGAAGTCAAAGGTGAAGCGAAAATATTTCAAAATTGTACACTCCAAAAGTTGTTCATAATGAAAAGTGATTGTTTAAAATTGAAGTTTGTTTCTCCATAAAGTTTGGCAATCTAACACAAGACTTATTTCTCATCATTTGTGAACAAATTTTGTTAATAGTTAAAAAACAAAAGTTGCAGTTCAGTTTCGTCATATATTATTTTATGGACACTTTTACTACTAATCAATTTTTCTCGACTTACATGCGCATCGGTTCTCTTTCACGATTACTCTCTCAGGGCGACGCGATCAAGAGAAGATCCGTGAGAAAATTTCGTTTGATTACGTTTTGACTCGCATATTTGATTACATCATCTCATCTCTGTTGGTCTCATTCGGTCGCAACCCTGAAATCATAATAATCATAAATATAAAAAATTAACATAAAAATAGCTAAATGAAACAAAAATTCAGTTTTGACGGAATTTATATAAAAAAATACGAGCTGGTGGAAATATTGTTCATATCGGAAGAAAAGCTTTGTGGACAGTCAAGATGCGTCTGTCCTTGTCTTGTCTTCCCTTTTGACGAGCTCGTATTTAATGCTGTAACAAAAACTGTGCAAATTTAAAAACGCGTAAATACGTTCACGGTGAAAACAAGCGCGGCACGTACGGCTAATTTTGTTCTCCTCAGTTAGTTGAGCGGACGGTCTGAGGGAAGGTGCAAAAAGTAAATGGTGCTATAATGAGCCCAAAAGTGCGTAAAAGGACGAGTTGGCGCGGGCCGAGCTCGGAACAACGCGCGCTCCGGTTGGGAAAGAGCAAGTAAAGTGAATTATGGTAATGCAAGTTCTCGGTCCGGGCTAAGTTGAGCCATCTTGAGGGCGCGGACGAACCGAGAGCAAAGAAATTATGTAAACGAAATCGAATTACATTTCTGCCTCGAGATTTTTCGCTCGTCCCTGCCACGAAGTGCACACAATCTGACAAATCTTATTCCACTCAACTGAATTTATACATTTATTACATTTTCAATTTTAATACAAAGATAATCATGTACATATACAATATAAAAATAGATATCGTATTGGTGCTTCCTCGGAGTTCAAAAATTGACCTCTGAGAAAACATATGATCTCCGAGTACAAAACGATATAAAAATAAAGATAGATGTTGACATAAAAAAAATGATGACAGACACGACACGGGCAAATAATTTCCCACACGATTGTGTCATCGCACTGCACCTTAAGGAGGCGCGAGAAAGCCATTTGAGGCTCGCAGAAATCACGACCCTCGACGTAATTATAATCCAATTCGCTGGACATAAAAATCAATCAATGAAAGCAAATATTCAAAAGAGATGGAAAGTGATGTCGACTTGGAGGAGTCGCGGTGCGACACACTGGGATTACGTTCCCACGTGCAGAGAGAAACTGATACACATTAATAGGCACCATTATCGTACGCTTTAATTATGCCTGATTATTATTATTCATTGTTCGCGGGGACTATTCAAGCGACCGAAATGTCGGCTGTCATCAATGAATGAACGCACGAGTTGCACTTTGAAATTTAAACGTTGCGGAATCGGAGGAAATATTCGTTGAATAAAAAAGAAATAAAAGATACATTGTTGAAACGAGCAAAAAAGGTTTTCGTATGAAAATCATACAATCATAATTCAATGGAACAATGTAGAACTTTAATTAAAACTCGGTGGTCAGCGGCACCGAATTCCATCAAACCTTTTTTCAGTTCGTAATAATTACCCCCGACGTACGATAACAAATGAATAATTTTAAGATAAGATTTTATAATGCGCGATCAGGGCCGCTCAATTACCAAATCGGTACAGCTCGAAAGAATACTTCTTTTATTTGCTGTTCCTTTTTCTCTCTCTATCTCTTTTGTATGAAAAGTGAAACTGGCGTTCGGATTTGTCGCATTTGGCGTCGTTATCTCGTACGTGCTTGGGAGCTGCCGCAAATTTGTAAGGGCTCGAGCTGTTCCTGCATCGCGATAAAAGATAATGCAAAGACCTGTTTTAAGCAAATGAGTCGTACGAGCGCTGAATAACGAGATTATGCTTTATAGATCCTAGCCAAATATACGAATCACGTAAACGGAAGTCAATTTAATCGTGTCATCATTATTACATCCTCGCTGAATCTCAATTCGGCTTGGGGATTATCGAAACCAAAAAAAAACGACGCAGCGCCACCTGGAAACAATTCCTATAATATTGATATTTTTTTCTTTTTGATGAGAATTTATTTTTTATTACTTTTTGTTTCTAATTAGAGTATCCAGGAAGTGGGGCTGCGTCGTGACATTTAATGAGAAACATAATTATAAGCAAAAAGGGCAATAGAGTCAGTTGAGTAATTACATTGAAAATTGCAGGCTGCGGATGCAGGGATCGCTGACGGTTGGTGGCGCTGCAGTCAATCAATTGACATTATCTACTGTTTCTGGTGAGTCGATTGAATTTACCTGTAGCCGGAGCAGGGTTCAAATGCACGCATACGGTCAAGGGTGAGATAGAGGCCGGCTCGCCATACGGTACCGAAGAACCGATATGATTACATAGCCTCGTATCGGAAGTTGCACGCTTGCTTCTTCCTTTTTTTTTGCTGCTCGTTCCTCCTTCTTCCATCTGCGAGTGCACATTTTAGCTCGTTGGAAAAATCCTAACGAGGCTTTGTCATGGCTCGCTAACAACCAGAGGTTCCTAATTCAGTAGGCCCATAATTTCGAGCCGATAAAAAGAAAAGCCTGGAATAAATAAAATAAAGGATAATTAATGAAACAATTAAAGTTAATATCGGAAATAACGGGCGAAAATAATTGCGTCTATATATAGAGGGGCTTTTTGCAACGAGTTGTATACACGCTGAGATACACAAAAAGAAAATGGCTTGAAAAGTGCACTGCGAAAGGAAGGAGTGTGCTGTAGGTACCCCCGGTAGCCAGCGCGGAGAATAGATAAGGCGTAATGAACGCGATATCCTGGTCGAGAGCCCGCACGAGCACGCGTAAGTCTACGTAATCGTGTAAGTGCAGCTACAGGAGCCGCCGAATCGACCATTGTTGCTGCCTCGAGATCCATTAAGGATTTCTGATATTTAGTACCCAGCTCCTGCTGCTATCACCACTTCGCCAGACAAACGAGCCGAGTTCATCGAATTCCTCACATTTTTCCACTTTACTTTTTTCTCCGCTCATTTTGACTAATACTGCTAAATCATTCTGATTAACAATATTCTATACACTCTATTTCCTTACATTTTATCACTATCTCATTATTACATTGCGACAAAAACTTCCCCGCTATGAAAGAATATTAAATTAAAAAAGTCAACAATACTTAGCTTAATGTAAATAAAGAACGAGAAATTTTCAAATTATCATAAATTTATCTTAATTCTATAAACTTTATTTTGTAAACATCAAATTTCATCTGCTAACGATTACCAGAGGAAAACATGAATATTTTCGCATTATAGTCGAACATCCGTATACATACAATACAATATTTTACAAACAATTATAAGCTACAGCATTAAATTTTTTCGTATTTTTTTAAATTAAATTTTCCATAATTTCACATCGAGCATCTTTGATATTATAATAAATTTATGATAATTTTATACAAAAACCATTTTATAACTAATTTCATCGACTGACAATTATAAATTACACCATTAACATTTTTCCTATTTCCTTAACTAACTAGCCATTTTGATGCCGCCGGTTAGATTTACTTTACGTTTGACTTTACGATAGCAGTAGTTGACTTTTATTGTAATTACAGTGATTAGTGTATTAAGACAAGGGAAGAGAGAAAGAGAGAGAGGAAATAGTTGATCCGAGTCAACCGCGCGATAGGTGCAGGCAAAGTGTTTCAAAATTTTCACGCGGTTCGCGTGACAAGGCGCTTGCTGGGGATGACAGGCACGGTGATTTTCTGTCGGATCAAAACGTTGGCTCCGCGCCAGCAGGCCGACGTGTCTGCGCTACTCGCGGTTAATTACAGCTTTGAAAGCTGCACACCCGATTGATTTGGTATCGACTATTCAGAGAGTGCTTTTTACTCGTGTTGCCCGCGCTGAACATTGGACAGTCAATTTATAAAGTGTAATTGCTGACGAGAAAGTGAGCAGCGCTGAGAATCAAAATGAATGAAACGTAAAAAAAACGAAAAGAAATTTGGGGGACAACGTTTTGAGTCAGAATAATTGTTACAAAAATTGTAAGAAAAATTGTTTTCGACTCAAGTTTCTAATTCATAAGAAAAAAAGATGAGACGATTTTGCAATGAAAATTGGATCTTTTTTCGCGGGGCCCTTATAAGGCTCGCTGAGACAATAATAATTTGAATAAAATATAAAGCCGATTGTATTTAAAACGCGGTTGTATCAATAAAATAATTTTGCGAGTCAAGTGGGCCCCGAAGGATGTATGGGGAAGCGTCGCTCGCCGGGTGGTGCTCGCAGATAAGGAAATCGTGATGTAGGAAGCCAGGCCGTAACGCAATCGGAGATGCGAATCTAGCGCACTCCGAATTAATAAATAATAATGCATTATCGTTTCCGCGCACCGACTCGCTCGACCCTCGACTATATCGTTAACGTTTGTAATTTATATTTCGCCTCTTTTTTTTCATTCCAATGGAATTTCGCATCTCTTAAACGGCTAATCTAATTAAACTAATCTCCACTTGGTACACGTTGCCAGGTGGCTCTTCGGAAGAAGTAAAACGAAAATGAATGTTGAAAAAAATTATATGAAACAAATTTCAAGAGATTCAAGACGAATAAAAGAACAAGTCCGGCATAATTCGGTGACTGTGAATCGCAGCGGGTAAATATAGTCGCGGACATGATTGAATGACCCAAATTGAATCAAATGGAGCCTTAATTACAGCGCTGAATCGATGCCACGGCGCCAATTTTCTCTTATTGGTTGGCGAGTATTTTTATGAAAAATTTACGTACCCCCGAAGGGTTGTTTTCATTGAGAACGCAATGAACCAATTTCATTGGCTCTTTGGGGGCGAGGGGGAAAAAACAGCCCCGATGAGGGTCAGAACGATGTTTTCGAGGGTGCGACTCGGCGCGATCAATGAAATTCACTTTAGAACACGCGGGGGTGTGTGGGCCGCTCTCTTTTCTTTCTACGTTTTACATACGATTTTCCCGTCACACACACATCCCACCGATTTATCGCCATCACGAATAACATATGGAGACAACATTTCCCTTAATACATCTTTCTTCCTATAATAAAAGTTCATCATTCCAAAACATTTTTTACATGATCATTTTTTGTAACATAAATTTTCACATTTGTCTCTTTTTTCAGTTTGACTATTCTTGTTTTACAATTGTATTCGTGTAGTTTTAACAAGATAATATACAAATACAACATTTTTCTTGATACATGTCTTTCTAGTTTTCGTTTTTGTTCTATTCAAGTTCTTGCAAAGTGTCGAAAAGATTTTACAGGCCTAGAAGTAGGAACATATAGAGATTTCTGAGGACATAGAATTGGCGCGATTGCGAGGTGTATATACCGGCATTATAATTATCGGCTATCCGGTTGCCAAGTTACACTCGATACGTACGTTAATAGCAGTAAACGACGGAAGAGCATTCAGGATGGAGCGATTTTTTTCGTCGGTAATGACCATTGGCCAAGCTACCGTTACGTTATGCCGATTACACGCTGATACTGTAATAACGTATGCTTAGCTGTCGAGCAGGGAGCAAGCGGTGTCAGACCGCTATATCTCGGCACGGCCGCGATGAAAAATGCGAAACTACGCAGCGAAAGGTGTTGAATTTGTTGATAGTCTGAAACTGAAACAGAAAAAATTTCCAAGTTAAATACAAGTCAGGTGAAAAATGAAAGTATATGAGCATACCAGAATAAATTTAACCACTTTCAAACAACACATTTTTTGCATTCTTGAAAAATCGCTTTTTTGAAACATTAAAAAATGTAGTTTGGAAAAAAAAGTTATAGAAATGTACTCTTCAATAAACGAACTGCTTTTTGGTCCAGATTATTTTTTTACTTTTCGAGTTCGTGGCAATTCGTAGTTCATTAAAACCGAACGATTTTCAAGTACGCCTTTTTTCTTGCACACTTTGGTTTACCGTTATACTTTATTAATGAGTACACATAGTAGAACTTGTAACGAGTCTTGTACGTCTGACGGTTTTCACTCGTCAGTGACATCCAACGAAAAAAAGCGTACACGCGGGAGAGCATATAAAGACTGGTTACCTCGAAATTCGCATAAATTGATTTCCACTTGTAGTTTTTAAATTGTTCGAATTATCATTCAGCTTGACTTATTTCTGTCGGCATCAATATTTCATCTGGCGATATTCGAACATCTAAAAATGTTGAATATTATAATATACAGTTGCAAACAAGATAGATCTATATATTGATTTCCTATTTGCATTCCAACCTTTTTTTTTCAATTGCATATTTTCTATCGACATCAGCATTAGATCTGGTAAGATGCAAACACACACAAAAAAAAAAAAATGATTTTTAATTTCGCAGATGAAAATAATGAGATGTATAAGTCTGAATTTTCTTTTTTGTATTTTCTGAAGTTAATTTTGTTCTCCCTTTAGATGAGAGGTAAATAGACCAGAATGAAAAGAAGAGTTGAGTTGACATGTTCATCAAGACGAGACCCCTTCGGGATGAACGGGAAGAAAAAGAGATGGAAAAAAACGAGGAGACCTCGGAAAGACAACGCAATTACTCAAAGCGTGCGGAGCGATAAATAACAATAAGTTGACGAAATTCGGTGCGATTGCTGGCGGGGCACGAATTCGAATCATGAATCAGGGATTCTTGGCAGGTCGGAGGTGTGGGAACCCTCGGCGCGCGCGACCCCGAGGGGTTGTTATGCGACCCCTGTGCATCCTTACTGGCCGAAACGAAGCGAAAGGCGAGGTCTTTAGAAATTCCCCATAGGTCTTTACGGAGAGGGTGACTCGACGGATGGGTGTGGCTTGAGATCACGAAATTTATGCTAATCGCCCAAGCTGAATCGGCCCGAGGCATATAGTGGGGTGCGTGTGCGAGTCGAGAGAGCTGCATCGATTTTTCTCGCACCGTCTCGCGCGCACACCCGAGCCGTTCGCACACTTTTTCCCTCTCGCCGCAATTCAACGCCGCGCGTTGTTTTCGCTTTCGATCGATTCTTTTTCGGCGACCCCTCGCCGCACGAATTTCGAATCAATTCGCCAAGTGCATTTTCAACCTCAACCTATTTCAGTTTTTTTTTTTACATTTTCATATACCTCTCTGTTACCAATTTTAAATTCAATTTCATTTTTTTCATTTTCAATGGAAAAGTTTTTGGGGATTGAGGTTGCAGTCTTTCTTTATTCCTTTTCCTATTTGTTTTTCTATTCGTTTTGTTTATCTCTTCTATTTTTCATAGGTACTATTTCAGTTTAAAAATTGATTCAAGTGAATGAACCGTGTTTCATTCACGACTGAGTGTAAACAACGTGCAAATACTTTTCTTTCTTTGATACATTTTTAATTAATGAGTGCAGGTGAAAATGTCTTAATTTTTTTTGTTCGTTTTAACTTTAATTAGCACTGCTTGATGAATAGAGCGACGATAATTAAATCATAATTATGTAAACGGTGACCCTTATATCAAACAATTTAGGTTTTTTCCTCTGTGCCGCAAATGTTTGTTCCAATCAACTACCATCATGAAACACCGCTGTAATATAAGATAACCACGTTTAATTGTCCATTTCTGTCGGCCGTACCCTTTGTTATCATCACAAGATGCGCATGCGCTATCATTTATAAAACCAGAGCCACACAAAAACATGCGTGTTGCAATTATATAGGGTGAACGAAAAACTCAAAGCAATCAGTTTCATTAAAAATTCAAACGCCCCTCGTTTCAACTTCAAAATCAGACGACTAAAAATGAAAAAAACAAACAAACAAACAAAACAAAAGTGCAACGAACAAATTGAACAAAGTTTCAGTGAAACAGATAGAAAAAATTAATTTTCTCAAACCTAAATATAAAAGAAGAAATGCCATTCGAAAAGAATTAAATTATTCACACCAAGCTTGAACAGAAACTAGGGGGGCAAAAGTTTTTGGAATGCCAAAAATAAACATTGCCTTTCCCTTTTGAACACATATTTACAAAGTGCAAAAAAACCACCTCCAATCGACTAAAAGTACGTCGATGAAATTAAACACATTTTAATTGGATCAGAGCTTTGCAAGCGGCTGTTTTTTATTACTTTCGTATATCCTTTCGTTCTCTACAATAAACTATACCCGGGGCTTGGATACGAGTCAACGTGTTTCGCGTTTGAATAAATAATTTTCCTGTCCTGCATTATTTTTCAATCCTAAATCTCACGAATGTAAATTTGTTCAGCTCTAGTATACATTTTATTACGCAACTTGAATGATTTTGTTTGCGCTCTCAACTTGTTGAAAGATCACATTTTTATTATTTCCTTTTTGCAAATACAAAATTAAAAAACTCAAACTTGTTTTACAAATTCAGTTTGGAAAAAAAAAACTGGTAATGAAAAAAGGATAAAAATGTTAACTATCAAAAACGTTTGAAGTTAAAAAAACGTAACGCTGCAAAAGGTTGATTTTTGTTTAGAAGGATGGAAAATAGCTTTTTGAGAAAATTTGGACTAACAAAATTAGCTGATCTAGTGATCATCTAAAGGGCCACAAAACCCAAGACACAACATTTGAAAGCAAATAAAACGCATCCCACCCTGTATATAGTAACATAAGATAGGGTTGAAAAAGGGATGTGCGTTGCTAAAGAGAGAGGGGGTGTGCGATGGTGGAGAGCGTCGCCGCTCCCCGGAATAAGGGTAAGAGGGTAGCAGAACGAGAAGGGGCCAAACTGGGGGCACGCCACCAGGGGGATTCGCCGGCAAAGCCCCCGCCAGATCCGCGCCATCACGAGACTGTGTCGCCTCGCATCCACTAAACAACTTCGATTTCGCCGACAATCTCATTACCTTTGATAAAATAATTCGGTAAAAAAGTAAAATGCAAAAAAACAAACTCACTGAACCAAAGTTAAATTGTAAAATATAAAAAAAAATGAACGTAAAATATTAAACTTGATTTGTTCGAAGTACAACAACTTGAAAGAGTGCAAAAAATGTGGTTCGTTTTAAATGTTTCGTGTGTGAATGAAAAGTGCGGTTCAAAAAGGAAGAAGACGAGACAATCTGGAGGAGCCACAGAAAAGGGGTGGTTGGGCAACGAAGTAGAAAAGGTGAATAAAGTGTCGGACTTAGCGTGGGATTTGAGATAAAAAATGTCTCTTTCTTGGGGACACGACGAGAGATAATAAAAAAAGGGTGCAAGTGTGTGGGTGCCATGCGACGCGACGCGTGCCGCGTCTGCGTCGGGTGAACAGCAGGTGCGTGGGCGTCGCTGCGCATCAAACGCCGGCAAAAGTCGCGTGGACAACGTGGAGAACCCGGAAAAGCGGGGCAAATAAGTCGCGTGTGCTTTGCGTGGCTCTCGGACGTGAGTGTCCTTGCATCTTCGGATCCAAGACGAGCTTGGCGACCTCCGGGGTCACGACTTTGTCGCCTCACATTCAGTGCGCGCTTGTGCCCGGTGAATATTGCGCGTTCTGCGTTGCACATCAAATGGAATCGGATGATTGCCCGTAAGTCCGATTTGGTTTACGTGCTTCAATATCACTTTTTCAGTTTTTTCCCCCTATTTTTCTGTCAGATTCGAATAATTTCCTGAAACATAACAGCATCAAAGACATGAGTTTCGATATTAAAACGCAATTGATTAAGATGTAATTATTAAGTATCAAGTAATCTGGTTTTTATCT
Organism: Trissolcus basalis; assembly: GCA_025266255.1. NCBI lineage: Eukaryota > Metazoa > Arthropoda > Insecta > Hymenoptera > Scelionidae > Trissolcus > Trissolcus basalis. The sequence goes on from JAAMPD010000118.1 coordinate 17,297, forward strand.
TTTTTTGTCTGCGTTATTACGTTGGAAAAAAAGTTTGGTTTCTTTTAATTATACATTTACGCGGTGCAAGGTGAATTTTCAATAACGGCAGATTTACCGGGTAGTTTTTTTACAAAGTGCACCTATTAATAACGCGATCTCATATAAAATGCAATTATCAACAAAATAATAATGATAGTAATTTCAGCGGATGAAACGAAAATTATACACCGCCCTCGAGGATTGCAGGCAGTTTTGCAATCTAATCTGAACCGCGAACTCCAATGAACTGTATTTTATAATTTCAAATAATTTTTCATGTTCATTTACTTTTTCAACCGGGGAAGTAAAAAAAAAAGAAATTTGTATTCAATTTGCACACTTTGATGAGCGTGGAAAAATATGTATATCCAAACGATTTGATTGATTCACGGATTATTTTTTTATGAAACAAAAATTGTTGTCTCGGAGTTTTTCAGTACGAAGGGCGATGTAGAAAAACGAACAAACATTGCAAGCTCGCAGAACCGACGCAATGAAAATGCAGTTATGAATGAAAAATGAAACAACGAGCAACGCGACGAAACATCCGCTGGAAAATACGGTTGAGATTGCACAAAATCGATAACTTTTTTTGTGTTTTAAAGCCCCGCGGGATCATTGCATTGTGAATAAAATCGTGAAAGTACCGGCCACGCATAATGTGCTTAATTGGCGGCGAGAACCGGCACAAAACAAATTCCAGCTTCGCGGCACAAACGAGCAAGCTTTTTCTTGCCCGCGTTCGACTGCGCCGGCATTCACAATTCCCTCTATTTTTTTGCGTCCAACTGCTATTACAATGGAATTCACGATCAGTATCTTCGCGTATTGACGAGTAACCGTGCCTAATTTCGTCCTCGGGCTCTAAACCCCTCATTTTCCAACGACTCGGACGTTTTTCCTCAATTTCAACTTCTTTTTATCAACTCCAGTTATTTTTCATTCTCAGCCAGATTTCTTCAACATTTTTTTCGGATTTTTTATTTTTCCACACTCAAAAAGTACTTCTGAACTTCTACAATCTTTACACAAAAGAATCAACTTCATTACAAACCAAATTCAATCAAAAACTTGAAATTTGGTATTAAATAAAAAAAAAAAAATTCAATTAAGATTAAAAAAAAATGTTTGTTCAATGCCAAAGTTAATAAATGTAAAACTACCAACCGAAACAAAAATAAAAGTAGCGTGCGATGTGTCCCGTAAATCCATTTGATCACAACGATCGTACAGCGCGTAGGGCATAAACAAATGCATTATTATTGCATGCAACAGCGTGCAGAATCATTAAGCGGATAAAAGATCGGATAATCAATGATGACTCCAATAAATTTGTCGGTGTAATTTCTCTCGCAGCGGAGGATGAGTTTTATTGTGAGTGGCGCGCAGTATCATCGCGCGGACACCTTATCCTCGGTGCCTCGGCGAGATTCAATAAATATGCATTATTCGTCGTTAATGGCGTGTAGTTTATGCGAGTGCGCCCATGCACGCGTGCGTGAAACGAAAGCTGCGAGCACTGGACACTTGGATCTCGTATCAAGTGCACTTAACGACCCAACCATCCTCATTATCCTTCGCCACAAACATCTCCGACGATCTTTCCAACCCCAACTTGCTCCTTACTGTGAAAATCTCTCGTTCACTTTCACCGACCAGCTGCCACCTGAAAAAATACAAATCCAATTTTATAACATAATTTTTTTACAAAATTACAATGCAAGTGTACATTTTATGCGGTACTATTTTACGTTCAACTTATGAGAATGTTTGAAGCTGAACCCCCTGGAGAAACACGCCTGATGATCATTACTCGTGCCTCATTTTGTTTTCTGTCCCTAAAAAAAGGGCAGTCCCCGCCCTCCAGGAGGAACAATTAGGAATATGAAATTTCAGTAGGATATGTTTGCCTCCGTTCCCCTGAGCCATTTAGTGGATTAAGCATGGGGGCATTATTCGTATTGGGAAGAGGGCCGTGGCTCGTTTACTTGCACAGCGTACGTCGGGAAAAATTGGTCGCGCATGAAACGCGAACAACGAAGGATGAGAAAAAGGACAGCCGCGCAATTGATATATCCCGGCGCTATAAACCGGCGAAAAAGTTTGAATAATACGAGGAAGTCACGTGACTGATGGTGCACGCGCGAAAATTCCGACGGGGGTGGGATTTATGATTTGTCGCGCGAGGAGTAAATTTTCATTCCGGCGACCCTCCTGAGCTTAAATGTGTTTACGCCAGGACGAACGTAAAAAAAAAGAAGATATAAAAATAACCGCGTCGCGAGAAGTTAAACGTTCGTGGTCATAATTTATGTCGAGTGTAATATTCTGCTAAACTTTTTGAGCGTTTTATTTCTCTCGGGTGACATTGAGTGTGACTCAAATAAGATCATCGCTTGGGATTACGAACTTTATTTTTGTCGTTTTTCCATTTTTTTTTTTTTTTGTATACCGTGTGTTTTTTTCCGTCATTTTTTGTTCAATTTTTTTCTCGCCGGTCCCAATGAGATTCCAATCTACGAAGATAAGCATGAAAAATTGTGAACAATTTTGAAAATGAGCGTGCCGAGACGGAGGACAATGAGAAATAATTTGAATTCATCGATGGCATTTCACAAACGGGTTTATCAATTGTAAATGAGAGCAAGTTGGCGAATTAACGAGGAGCTTTTTCGAAGCGATAACGATCGGGGCGTACATGCACAGAAGTGCATTAACGATGCGAGCCCGGCAATCGGTATGCATGCGCTAAATTGCAAGAATAGAAAAGTTACTCGTTTACGCCCGATATCGCGGGCGCTGATAATGATCAGCATTGAGACTAATCGATAATGGGAGCGACATGCGTCAGCGGCTCCAATCGAGCGGATAATAAATTGCGAGCCTGGCGCGAAGATTAACCGGTGGAAACATTTATCAATCGCCATAGGTAAATAAGAGAAAGCGCCGCGCAAGGATCGTGAATGAAAGCCTATCATTGAAATGCAAACCTTTTTTTAGCACTTGCTTAAGGTAGCCAATTTGACGCCACATTGATTTACCATCGTCGTTCGACTTGTGAGAAAAACCAAGTTCATAATTCTGATCGATATCATACGATTCGTTACAATTTTACAGTCACATTGACAGAACCGCATTTTTATGCAGTCTGAAAATACAAATAAAAAGTACATTTCTAATAGATTTTTCAATACAATTTCATAGAAAGTTTCTAAATATATTTTTAGAGTTAAAACTAACTAAACATATTTTGTTATGCTAAAATTGCTAAACGGTTTATAAAAAGTGAAAAAAAAAGACGATTTAAAAAAATTGTTTATATGCTAAAATAACAACTCTGAATTTTTGCGTTGGTATTTTTGTGAAAAAATGAAAATATAAATCGCCTCTCTTTTATAATTGTATAAATTTTTTGTGATTCAATGAGGTGTGTAAAATCAGCTTTGGGTATATAAAATTTATGATTATAATCGAAAGTATCAAATAACGTCGGATTAGAAAGTTGGACAATTGTGACTATCAAATTTGTGTGTGTAAGAAAATTCATTTGGACATTTATATTGTATAATTTGAGAATTACAAACCATCTCCCCCAAAAAAGAGAGGCCTATTGAGGCGTTCTCAAGGAAACGGCGCGAGTGCAAATTCCATTATTCACTTACAAGCCAGTTTCGTAACGCCGCAACATCCAAACGATTTAATTATCGCATCAGCGTGAGAGTCAAGTACGTTCTCATTTTCCATCCCAGTGTGCTAGATGAAATTTCTTTGCAAAAGCGATCGGCGGCAGAGTTGCGGAGTTGCAAAATCCTAAAAGGCGCGTTTGAGAACAGCGATTGTAATAAACGCAGAGCGCTCGAGATAAGAAGTGCAAAATGCACAGGAAGGATAATATAATAACGATTTCTATCATTGCAAAATCTCGACGCTTGGCAAACTACAAGTTTTTGATATTCCGCCGATAGTAAATTTGTCAGAACAAAAAGTTCAGCTCGAAAAGTATTTTACTTTTATTTTAAAGAGTTTCTTTTTGCGTTTAAAAACAGAAAATAAGAAATCGAGGGGAAAAATGCGAGATAGTTATGTTACGTATGAGCACTGAATTTCCTTCGCCGAGTATATCTATTATTTTCACATCTGCAGTCATCGCCTGGGGTTCGTAAGCGATCTCTGCCAGTTTCGCGCTGAAATTAATAACCCTAACATATTCGCGAAACGGATGTGCGCAGACTCGCGCGAACCGCTATGTAAAAAGGAAGAATTTATCTGACAACACGCGCAACCGAGCCCTGGCGTGTCGAGTGGCATAATCTCGCGACTTGCAAATCGCTCTAATCCCAATGCACCGACGATTCATGCAACACCTTCGGCCACGGTTTCCTATCCGCGTTCTCCATCCGCACGCACACAATGCCAGCGAGTTACGTGTTCCTTGTAAATAACTATTAACCGTGCGCTGGCCTTATCAACCTCCAACTCGTTCAGCTACCGCGTTTATTTTATTATTTCGTTTTTCGTTCAGCCTGAAATCAGTTTTACAAATATCAAATAAACATTCGATTGTTAATTACATTAATTATTTTGTTGTTTCAGATTTACAACATGGAGATGGAGTTTATGAGATTATGGTTTATTGCTACCAGTGATTTGGGCCTTAGTGGTCCTGTGGTGGCTGATTTGGAATCCTACTGGCCTGCTAAGTCCCAAGTTACTTATGGCACGTTCTTCCGATCATATTCGAACTAGAAGAGGTAAAAAAAAGTTAAATACATGTATGGATTTACAGCGATGAATGTTTTTACAAAAATCATTGTAACACATTTTAATTCGATTTAATTATAATAGTAGGATTGAAAGTAATTTAGTAAGAGTTACTCTGAGGCAAAAATAGATATTCTCCATTTTTCAGAAATTGCAAAAAATATTTTCCAAAGCATTATTTAATGTTTCAAAATTATACGAAACATATTAATTAGTAATATTGCTGCAAATTAAAAATGAACAATATTCAAACTAATTGTCAATTCAAACATTTAAAAGTTTGTATTTTTTTAAATTTAATTGTGGAGTTATCTGCTTTAGTTTTTAAGTTACTGATTGGTATTTTAATTGACATTCTAAGATGAATAAATTCATAAAAAACAATTTTTTAAATATTTTTCATCGAAGTGAATGAAAATGAAATTCGTAAGATGTAATAACAAATTGTGGCGCGTCTGGCAACAAATGAATCGATGTGAAAAGAATATAGTTATAAAAATGAAAGGAAAACAATAGTCGAGTTAATGAGGCAGACGTATTTTTGCGAAACGTATTTCGCGGCAGCCGGTTGTGAACACCGTTCGCCTGGCGGGTGGCATAGCGCAACTGGAACACTTGAGAATTCGAAAGACGATGCAGGGAGTCCGCAGTCAGCAGCGTCGAAGGATGTGCCAGAGGTCGCCCTGCGAGCGGTTCTTTCTGGCCCCGCTTTTTCCTGTTTCTCCGCGCTTACACGCGTTCATACTTAGTTCAGCGATCCTGCTGACTCGCGGTGGCATGCCGCTATGTAAGGTCGACTGTTTCAGGCTCAATTCCTCCGTGGAATTTATCCGACGACCATCATTATTATTACCCCTTTTTTTGCCGTGCTCCATTTATCGAGTCATCTTGTTTTTCATCCGTCCAAGATTGATGAAGTGATTCCTGACGAATTTCACTGCAAAAACAAAATAATTATGGAGATTAGATATCGAAACAAACATTTTTCAAATGACAACGAAAAAAAATCAAATTCTTCTTTTTTTTCCCCCTAAAAATATGATTTCCATTTGCACTGTTATTGATTCGAGTAATTTAGATAACAAATTTTTATCCAAACCCTGGTGCTAATGAGATGCGAATATTTTTGAGAATTTTTCGTCGCGGAACCCGGAAAGCACATTAGCCAGAGGTATTGAACGAAAAATCGCGTAATTACAGACGGCAGGTAAATATGCGGATATCTAATCGGAGCCAAGCGTTTTGGTCTTATGAAATAAATGAGCGCGGTTATTCTCAGAGGAATTGAGGAACAGAAAAGAAATATTATCTGCGGCGCGGAATTCTCGCGGTATTACTGAAACGCGCACTTTTATCGTCAAATAACGCGGCGGGTACTTGCGGCGGTGCCTTCGGCCGTGAAATGGAAGTCGGTTTTATTTGCATGCTTTTTGTCAGCGGCAAAAGATCATCCGATTTTCTTCGCCAGTTTTATCGCTCTTTTTATCTAACAACAATTTCAACTCCCCTCTCGTCTTGTCATTGTCGCGACCCCAACAAAAATGAAACAATTTTTTGTTGTCTTCGCTCATTCCTTCTTCCTTTTTTAATCCCCTGATTAAGTCGAGGATTAAAGTTCTGAAAACCAAGTACACAATAAAACCGGAGTCATTTTTCATATCTTTATTGCCGAGCATTTTGGGAACCGCGACTCGGTATCTTAATTATCGTGCAAAAAATGTAAATCAAAGTAATAACCATCCGCTTTTGTGGCACGATAAAAAAAAGTTTATATTTACATTTAACGTGCGCCGTATCGTTGAGATTTGTAAAAACAAGACAGTAAAAGTCTAATAACTCTTCGTGTGTTGAACATTATTATTTTCTATTCCTCCAGCCCCGAGGGGGTAGGGACGCAAAAAGTTTACAAGATTTTTATAACGTTACATCGGCATAAAAAAACTTAATGAAAAGAGAAGAGGAGAGGAAGGGGGAAACTTATCGCCTAATTTCATAATTTTTTCAGAAGTCCCTCGGATGATGAATTTAAAAAAATATTTTTTTTTTTACGCGGAAAGTTGTATTTTACACGCCTTTATGAAGATCCTTTCACAATTAATGCTACACGTGTAACGATTTACAATCACAGACTTCTTCTTGCCGGAGGACCAGTTTTTATCGCGCGGCTTCTTTGGTCATGTTACAAAGCGTTTACTCAGGATGTATCAATATCGTTTGTTGAGTTTTATTGCTCGGTTTAGATCCACGAAGGGGGAGGGCACTTTTTCTCAAGCAACATCGGAGCTTTTTTTTTTTAATCGCCGCGGTTAAGATCACTCGATCGATGATTTCGCCGCGGGTAAAAAAAAAGTCCACGATGGATGACTTTTTGTCCGGAACGAAAAAACGAGCATCAACTATTTAATGAAGTGAAAATGAGCATGACGAGGAATTAGAATGCACAAAGAAGACAAATCGAGAAACTCGCGGGTACAGAATAGAAACTTTCGAAACGGTGCACTAACAATCACAACAAAATTAATGATCTGATATATTATTTCAATAAGCGAAGATAGATAAAGAGAGAAAAGGGGAGGGGGGGGGGATTTAATTGCGAGTGTCGAGTCGGGGCAGAACAAATCGTCGAGGGCAATAACGTGTAAATGTAATGGCGAGTCGATTCTAATACGAATAGGTGAAAAAGAATCGTGAAGATTTCGCGGTGGATATCGCGTAATGGACTTGCCGGGGAGTTTTTTCTTCGTTCATTCAAATGAACACGATCGTTTGCGCAACCGTATGTTCGAGGCATTTTCTCCTCGCTGGATTGTACAGCGCGGATCGGCTCGGCGGATTAATAAATATGTAACAAAATTGACAGACGGGCCGATTTATTTGCATTGATTATAAAATGAATCTCTCGGCGAGTGAGGAAAGTCAGAAAAATGGCCGGTGATTGAAAATCGGTAAAGTTGAAAAGAGACGAAGCGGCGAATAAATTGTGCAGATTGAACGAACGGAGAAAAAAATGCTTTTTCCCTGGGCGCGCACACACCGAGTATTTACATTACAAGCATAATTCATATATTTATGATTCGCCTGTGGTAAATTGCACGTCGCAATGAGAAACCGCCGAGTTTAAAAGTAGAATAAACCATGCTGATTGTATAAGTTACGATCCGAATCGTAAATTGTGCGATCGTGAAATTAACGATCCAGTTTTCTGAATGAACGACCAAAAAAGTATCTTGCAAACGAATCGAATGCGCCGGATAAGCATCGCATGCGAGCATGCCATAAAACGCGCCAACGATTTCTGTGTTGCTTAACCAGGCGTGACGCGACTTTCCCGTTTTTCACATTTTATTAATAATTCGCCAATTAGAAGCGTATCTGTTAAAACGGCAGGCGCGATGTCGATGCTTGGCGACTTGAATTACCGTTGGCTACAGTAGTCACGAGATATGCCAAACAGAACAAGAAAACCCTCTTCCAGAAATTCATTATGGCTTTTCAATTTACACAAACTCACATATAAGACATAAGCACATTTTAATATACTAATAAAGTACATCATTTTTACAAGTTGAAATTACAATAACGAGTGATACATTTTGTATTCCAATTTTAATTTGACACAAATGACCAACTTTGTTACTCGACTTGTGATTGTTCGTGCTTAAATATTTTTTGTCTTTGATAATTCATTAAATTTGACAAAGTAAGATTTTGTTTATAAGATGGTAAATGTGTCGTCGTTTCACTTGAGGTGAATTTGTTGAAACTTGGAAGTCAAATTACAATGGAGGTAAAAATGAAGGGTTGCAACTGGCTGAATCAAGCCCAAGGCATTGGTATCATCGGAAAAGCATTTAATCTGTCGATCAATCGGCAAGTATCGTGAGCGCATCACAAAAGAAGCTGCACGCGGCAACAAATCGCGAGGAATCTCAGCACGTAAATCGTGTTTAGCGGGGGTGCGTGGGTGAGCCGAATAGCAAAATAGTCGAGGGTTTCTCGTATCGATGTGGTATCGCGTACGTGTAACACGTTGAACCGCGACGTAATGTATGCACGTAGCCGTAGGTACTTATGGGCCATATCTCGATACCAGCCAACGAAGTTGTATGATTGTCCGTGATGTAGCGGATCGCGCGATCTGCTGCTGGGCATAGTAAATCTCGCGCCACATACGACCGAAGAAGTAATCATTACAGCCAGACCTTGTAACGCCATCTGTGTCGTCCAGTCAGATAAAACTTGTTGTCTTTAAATCAAACAAATGAAACGTCTTCAATTATGCGTCAAATTTCACATTCTAAAGGTAAACAAAAATTAAGCTTATGGTTATTATACTAATAAAGGTTTTAGGTACTGATGATTCAACCTGTCAGCGAGGCTCCAGGGGGTAAAATCGTTGTAGCAGAGTTGGGGTTTCTATGCGGCATGTGCCTTGGTCTTAAAAAGCAATGCCCTTGGAAATCCCAAAAATGTTCAACGTTATCTGAAAAGAAAGAGTCAACTAATATATTAATTAAGAGATTAATGATAAAATTGTATGAACAAAGAAATAAAATCATTTCACATCGAATCTCCAATTTCTTTCATTTTTTAGGCATTTTACCCTGTCATCAATTCACTTAGAATATGAAAACCTAAAATTTATTCTGCGTAAGTTCAACATTATTTATTTGTTTACTTTTTTTAAAATTAAAACTATAAGTATTGTTCACGATTTTGGTAGAAAATTAATTTCCCTTGCTGAGTTTTTTATGAAAATTTTATTTGTTACAATGTATATTTTTTCACCGAACCAAAATCGATTTTTCATATCAATTATTTTGATACGACGATCGAAATTCATTTTCTGGGCTGCGATGAAAACGTCCACGATGAGTTTAAGACCACGTATCGTTTTCCTCAAACATCTTCTTTTCCAGCTGGTCGTTGACTGGAGAACCCTTCCTTTTACGTCCCCGTTTACCTATGCCGAAGATCAGATACTTTTTTTAAATTCAAAGTTTAAACAACATTTCATTAAAATTTATATTTAATAATTAATAATTAGTAACAATCACTCAAATGTAACAATTAAAATTATATGTTAAACTGATAAAGGTAGTGGTTTCTTATTGCACAAATATGATTTTTGTAATCAAATATATATTTTGTGAATATATCATACAGTGGCTTCCTAAAACTTAAAGCTTCAATTATTTACAAGTAAAAAATCTTAAATAACAAACAACCCCTCAGTTTTTATAAATAAATTATTTGGCAGTTTTCAGATTTTAGTTGTGACAATTACTCTTGCATCGACGTTTTTAAAATTACATTTGTCATTTTCAACATATTAAAATATAAAACTGTTTCGCGAAAAAAAATGTCTATAAAAAAGTACCAAAGTAAATGTTCGTTTTTTGAGTCATGGACAGATCATTTTATTTGACTTATTTACCTCAAGAATAATGGTCAAAAAACATTAGCAAAAAAATGAAAAGAAAAAGATAGATTACTCGAGATTTTTAAAATCACATTTCAGCCCGACTCAAATATCAATTATTCAGTTAACAACTGAATTTTAATACGAAAATTGTTCTACATTTTCCAAGTTTAAATCACTTACAGGTTTTACAGATCAATAAAAAAAAACGTGACAAAACCGAGCACATGTCCTTATGACTAATTTTTAAAGCTAGTCACTAGTGTCGACAAAAGGATAAACTACTATTCTGAGGACACACTACAGAATCGTACGTCATCGTTGTGGCTTGAACTCAGGCAGTTAGGTATGATCCTATTGCACACTCAGAAATAGCAACAAGTTGCTGGCACCAATTATAGACTATCTCCAAAACATTAAACCGTGAATATAGTTTCTTTTAATTAATCAGACAATGAAAATCAGGTTCACCGATTAAAATCAAACTTGTCGCGCGATTTTAAAAATTCTGCATCCTTTCTCGGATCGCAATTCACACGGACCCTTTTGCATGTTGGCTATATTACAAATACAATAACATTGTTCATCGAGCCGTCGAGAGCAGTACAAAAGGACTTGTGGAGGTAAGGCAAGGCTCGCTGGAATCATTCAGTGATGTCATCTGTACATCGAGAAACAAAATGACGTTTGCATTTCACAATAGGAAATGCACAGTTTCTTATCAGTCTCACGGGAGGGGGTGAATAGTCTCTTATCAGTCTCGGTTGTTGTCCCTTTTGAGCATCGGGGCTCGTCGGCTCGATCTGTTTTTCTTTCATCGTCTTCGTGTCTTTCTTATTGTTTAGCAGGCCGCCGTTCGGAATATCAGCTTTCACAGCCTTCTTTCCTTTTTTCTTTCTGCCCATTTTTTTCTTATCATTGTCAATCGGTCGTGATACGTTACCTACTTTCTGCCAGTCTTCCTCTCGTGATTCAACATTCGAAGTGGATCCAGCAGGTGTTTTCTGACTTCTGAAACAAACAAAATGAAACAATCAATTTTCGTCTTTCAAAACCTAACTTATAATACTACAATTGGACGGAAAAGGGTAAATCGAAAAAAAACAAGACTTAAATCTTTCATACTTTTTTTTATAATTTTGTTCTAATCTGTAACGGTAAATTTTCTTGAAATTTCATATATATAATACATATATTTTTTTAATTAATAAAAAAAACTATTTACAATAAAAATACACGGTGCAGATTTAGAAATTACATGAATTATTTATGTTAAATTCGTGTTACATATGAAAATGTAGACGTGAAACACTGAAGCTGTAATTTGATGTGACATGTATGTAAGCATATATAGGTGCATGGATATACCATAATTCTTTTTGTCCGCACTATTATAAACATACGAAATCGTCGGCAACAGGTTGTGTCTTGCGACAGAACCGCGTAAATAGCTTGGAAACACAATATATGCGCGTTGGCTTTAAGGAAATGTTTTATCATCGTTTGGCGCTTATGAATATGCAAAGTGCGCATTAATATGACCGATCGGTACAAGAGCGTACGTGGACAGCGCACGGGTTTTGATTTTGCCTTATCTCGGCAATTGTACCGTTACTGCCGACGATAAAGATCCCGCATTAACCAACATTATTGAGGCAATCTTTGCCCCGGCTTACTTAATTATCGCGAAAATATAATCCAGCCGATGCGTTCGCGGTATCGCGCATTTTATCCTCTCCTGATGGTCGAGTGCATATATTCTGCCATCACGGTCCAACGGGTAGAGCGTGCATTTTTTGCCTCCTCTTCTTTTTTATATTTCGTATTTCTTCGTCTTCCTTTTTTGTTCAAATCGTGTTATTACACGCTGAACCTTTGGCAAATCAGATAAACTGTTTCCTTAATACAGTCGTACTGCGGCACAGGCGACGCAGCAACGGCTATTTACCATTTTAATGTAATGGCCGTGCAGAAGTAGCGATTGATAATTATTAGCCTTTCGTCTCGTGATTAGATCCCTGAAACACTTCAAAGTAGCAGTTATAATGGGTAATGATAAAAATGTTACTGATGTTAAGTAGCGATTTTCATTGCCCCTGCGCTATTTAGTGTTATTGCAGCCGTTAAGACTCGTATTAATTATCGCCAATTTTTGCCCAGTCACGCTAATATCGCGTTATCAAATTCAAATCCTCTCCTTTCGAATTTTCTCTTTAATTATGAGATTAGTTAATAACTGAATCCGACTATCTTCCGTTTCAGTGAACTTTGATTTTCCATAACCACTTTTTAATCCTTTTTAATTTTATTTTATCACTCGCGTGTGTCTTGAAATGAATGATCAAACTCAAGAGCGTTCATATAAAGCGGATAATTAAAATGACATAAAATTAATCATTCGAGAGATACGGATTTCTGATTCTGACTCTACGTTCTGGTTTCATTCTTTTTTCTGTTTATCCTCGCTCCTTTAGCGTGGTATGTCAACATCAGGATAACCACTTTAAGTTCGTGCTCAAATAATTAATAATATCACCATCAACCAAGGATGATTTTCAAAACGAAATAAAACAAGATGGAATAAAAAAAACAGGCGTGAAAGAAATTTCAACCTTCTTCCAGCAAGACAGAAGCTTGTGACAAGGATGACTCGTTCGATTTCCGACTTGATGTTTCATATAAAAATAATCATACTTGAATGGAAGCGAATCACCGTCTTATAAGCAACTTGCATCGAAGGAATTCAACTTTATATTCGAATCTCGATGATAGTAATCCAAATATATTTCTCAGAGTAATCCCCTGAGCTTGGATTTGTTTTTCTTTCAACGTGTCATTCCAATCTGAATTTACAGAAGAAAACTCCTGCTCTAGGTATACCTAAAACGAATGAAAGCAAAAAAAAAAAAAAAAACAAACCGAGAATTATTCAATGATAAATAATATTAATGTTGAAATAAGCCGAGGAAAAAAGTTTTATGTCTGAGCATGTTTGAATCAGGGTTCATAAAGAAAAACTCTTAATCATTTTGATCGGAATTTCGCTTTGGCACGCATGATTTTATCCAGTTCTGACTAATTCACTTAAACTTTATAGCTACCATTTTCAATTTATGAAATTTCATAAACAGTTTTTTACATCAAGCTCTATCAAACACGGCCAGACAGTGCATCCGGGTAAAAATATAATGAAAAAAATGAAAAATAATGATAATGATTTGGATTAAACGGCTTGGAATGAAATTGAATAGTTGGAATAAAAAGCGACACTTTTGTGTGCAAGATGGGGGTGAAAGAATTTAGCCGCAGCAGGTCGCCAGAAGCATCGTCATGCCAACATTAATTTCTCGTCACTCTTGGTGAAGCGAACGGAGTCGGGCTATAAATCTGTCCTCGGGTGCCAGAGGGGCCCTATCTGGCCGCGAGTTTCACTGAATCAACGCGGGAGGAGCTTAATTGCGCTTATGGAAATGGGTGAGCCAAGCGCGTACTCTGTACTTGAGCTAACTGACCTCTACCAGCCCGATACGCCTACATAAATTTTTCTCTTTTTCACGCGTATTAACTTAATCGTCTCGCCACACTGACCATAGCTACGCGCCCGACGCAATAAATTTGACGAATGACTTCAACCTGGACTATAAATTCGATAGCCTTCACCAGGGATAAGAATTATAGCTACGATGAAAAAGACGACGAAACAAAAAAAAACAACGCTCAGAACCGCGACCGGAAAATCGGCTGATTATTCGTCAACATGCGGGTAGAGAGAGACCGAAAGAAATCAAAAAGGCGCGCGGGTAAATGAAAACGCGCGAGAGAGAAACGTTGCCAGAAGCGGAATCAATCTTTTACGTCTGCTTAGAATTTTGAGATTTATATCTGGTGTTAAGAAAGTTCATATTTGTGTTATGAAGCCGGTTGTACCCGGTGATTCGCTGTGGGTTCGCTCGTTGAAATAACAAGTGTTTATTCTAGATTTCATGTTTCAGATAATGCTACCGCTGGCTTCATAGATTTTGCGCAAACACTTTTTTTCCTCTCCTCCTCTTCCTTCTCTCTCCTTCCTCCTTCTCAGATTTAAATTTCACAGATTTGATCTCGCAATTATTTATTAATAATAATAATCAAAGTGATCATTACTTTTGTAGTGCGGACCGGTATCAATAAATAAACGTCAGATAAACGTCGATCCGCGGGTGATAGCGCACAAACAACCAAACCGTAAGGCGCTTTGCGAAAGATTAACATTAGCCTTTTTAACCCCTCCGATGATCGGCCGGGTCTTGTGACTGCGCGACATTAATTTATTTACAAGAGGCGCTTTTTTTTAACGAGGCGCCACCGGTATGAACACGTTCCAATCAGCGAGCAAGGGGCTTTCGATAACAAGTCTATGACCGTGACAATTTCTCGCGCTTCGTTCTCTGTTGCATTAATCGCGAACGCCTTACATTGGGCCAGACACGGCGTAAGGTCAGGCCGTGCGTATTAATGAGGCGCCCACGTGCCGACCAATTACAACCGCCAGGGGCCTAACGGTAACCGCTGATCTTGCCGCCGAGTGTTTTCCATAAATAATTGCTCGATTTTTGTCCGGCCAACTATGTTACGCGCAATTAAACCCGAACAACATCGCCCCAGATGAATTGCGAAATGATAACACCGCTCGGCTCTCCGAGGCAGCTTGCTCGAATCCGCGCGCACAATTTTTGGGCTCCCATTACCTGCAATAAATCGAAGATTATTAAAAGAAGAAGGGAAAAAGGAAAATTTTTACACAATCAATAATAATAAGTGCAAATAAAATAATGAAATTCATGACACGTTGGAATGTCCCTGTTACGACTCGTTGCTTTACATTTGTGGAGGCAATCTCTGATTAAGCCATGCTAATTCAATTTATATTCCGACCGTCTAGGCGAGGATATTTAATAATTTAAATATTTACTCGTGTTTTGCGTCGATAACAAGGATCGTTCGCATTTTGATCCCTCGTAATGGTTCGAATAAGAACTCCTTCCGAGCGCTTGCAGTACGGTAGGTATAGAGATACGGAGTGCTCAATAGGTGACTAGCAGACATTCAGGATTCCGATATCTTTGACTCCGATAAAACGGTCGCGCAAAAAACATGGAATCGGACTTGGTTTTCTCATTAGACGCCATTCAAGCTCATACTTTACTCCTTTAAGTTTTGGTTCTAAACAACATCATTATATCTCACGTTTGTGAATTAGCTCAAATTCAAATTGCCGAGGTAAATGGTTATTCCCCCGGTCGAACGATATCGATATAATATAAAATAGTTTATCATAAAACCAGTTTATGAATTGACGTTAATAAATTGACTAACAAATTCGTTTCGTGATTTTTATGACCTGCAATCGGTTGACGCAAACCAATTTGACGTGTTCAACGCAAATCTAAACATTTACAAACACCGGCCAATGAATCAAATTAATTAAATGAATATATCATAATAAGAGCAAATAATTATAAATGAACCGAAGGAATTCTCGCGCACCAGGGTTCTTTACATTATATACGAGGTGGTTTGCACCGAGAATTTATTTCTCAACTGGACGATGGTTTATGACTCGCGCCCTGATTACAACGATTTTCCCGCAAAAGGTTAAAAGCAGCCAGATGTTTCTAAGCGCGCGTCTTTGTAACTCGGCCAAATACAGCCTGAAATAAACAAACGATGCGCACGACACGCGCGGATCCCCATTTGCATATAGCCGTATTTCCAGAGAGACAAAATTGACTCTGTAAAAGCTAACTTGTAAAAGTTGAACCTTTTCTTCTTTTTTAACATCTTTGAAACAAAAATGAAATACAACGGTTGAATAAAGAAAATGCAAATGTTGCAACAAAAATGAAGAGTGATAAAATTAAAAAATGGAAAATAAAATTGAACAGTGAGATTTGCTTGGATGACGCAGAACCATAAGTTTGTCGACGGTGTTTTGCATTATTCTAATCAAGCTCTAATGCGCGGAGCGTTGTAAATTTTATTTACACGCCGGCAGGTCGTTTGCGCGCGGTAATGAACGTGCGATTGGGCGCGCCAGACTGCTGAACGGCGCCCGGCAAAACGAACTAAGTTTTGCACGCCGATAATCCTCGGGGAGAGGTCACTGGACGTGGCGGTGTAATTGAGATCCATTAATCATAGGCCCAAGTGAAGTCGTACGCTGCTAAATATCCTTTCGAACCTAAAAAAATTACAAAACTCTGCACCCTGATAGTAAGTGCTTCCTGTATGTTAAATTGTAAAAGGAAAAAAAAATTTGGAAGGAAGTTATCGGTCTGTTTGAATTTAATTTGATTATTAGATTGAACGAACATGCAAAAATTAGACACTTACCTCTTCCCGTACATGAATTTTTGTTGGTCCTTTTAATTTTAAAACACGATTAAACTTGATAGTAAAAGTCGCATCTGTACTCACCGCACGTAATTTAATCCTGCAAATGAGCAGAAATATTGTCGTCTTTTCACTGGGGATGAATAATTATGACAAAAAAGGTAAAATAAATATAAGTATCCCGGCACGCTTGTCTTTCGCAAATAGGCAACGCGACCAATTTCTTCGTAGCATAAGAACACATGTTACACGTTACAGCATTAATTCAGATTACGCGAGCGCGCTCTGCCTATGCTAATTCCACGCGTGTACAGGAAATCTTTGCTAAATTATTATCGCCCGATATATACTGAGGTTGTATTTTTTTCCTTTCAATTTGCACGTGCCCTTGGATGCCTCACGGCAGGGGGAAGACCATTGAAAAGATCCTCTGAACATGTAACATGCGCGTGAGCTAAGTTATGGTGAACCACTGAATCACGAATAGCTCGGATACTCGGAATTTTGAAAAATACTCGCCAAACTGGTTGGCAAGACTCGATGAACAATGATTAGAAATTCACTTACTGCGCTGACGTTTCTTCGTTCGATTTTTTGGCCTTGGACTTTTTGATGAAGTTCTTGAAGGTTGTGATGGTGTAAGTGTTGTTGCTGTTCAGCGTTTTCTTCAACGTTGGAATATTTTTCGAGTTGAGCACTTTGATGTAAGCTGACGTATCGTTGATCCAACCTACCTGTATTTCTCCTGAAAAATTTATCAATCGTTTAATAGAAGATTTGTCAAGTTGATTTGAATTTTAGTTTTTGAAATTTTAAATTCCCATCAATACCGAATGGCTTAAACAGTTGATTAATGTTGTTCCATTTCCACGATGCTGGAAAACTTAGATGGAACACGTTGTCTCTGTTCGGTTGAGCTGGAAAAAAAAATTTGTTTTCAAATAAGTCAAATTACAACTAAAAGTGAACAAATTTTAATATTAATTTACTCACGATCTTCTCCAGTTAAATTTATGTATGGGACATCTTTTAATCGTGCAATGATGAGTCTGTAATAAAAGTTGTAATTGGTATAAAAATATAAAATCGTAAGAAAAGTATAATTAAAATGAAAATGTTTTTTTTACTTGTTCAAATACTGGTTCATAAGAGGCGAATCGGCCAAAACCGTTTCGACTTTTGGGTCTTGAGTGGTTCCTAAAACAATTTTATGAACTTGTTAATTATGATGAAATAATGCAATAAAATTAACAAAACATCAAAATATTCAATCTACCAAGATAGTTTGATAAGGCTATAAAACAAAGTCCAGTCATATAAGCATCGTAACCAGCTTCATGGATCTTTTTAGCGCATCTTGTATAACTATTTTCCTGCACTGAATCCACTTCAGGTATACAAAACGGATCTTTGCTAACTGTTCCAAAAACTTCTTCCAAGTTCGACGATGGAATAATTTCACGGAACTTCCCAGATTCACAAATAACTTTTGTGTCTAATAATCTAGAAATACAAAATTGTTTCTATATTATATTCGGTTGATAACATTGACTTTACCATTATAAGATGCGTCATTGTTTTTTACTTTGGGAATAAACTGTGAAGAAGAACTTTGAATTCGTTATAAGAAGACGGCAGTTTAGAGAAAAACTGATGAACAATGTGAAACAAGTCAAGCAGCATGTTGTGTCCAACAATCAATTTTCCAGAATCAGCAATCATCCTCAACAAAGTCGAAAGACCAACGGCATCCTGGAGTTCTTGTAGCTCTTTCTCTTTTCGTTCTTTATCTAATTTTGCTTCCTCTTCTGCCGTGCCTTTCATTGTCACAATGAGATTTCTGTCTTTTATTTCTAATTTGATTTTGTCTGGGAACAATCTTCGAGCTTCTTGTTGCACCAACCTCTTCGTGGTTCTATTACAATGTTTGATCACTAAACATTCCTCGTCAGATTCCATAAACTCTTCAATTTTTTGACTGAAATATGAAAAATCATTTTAAATTTGAAACATAATGAATCAACGTAACAATATCTATATTGTAAATGATAAAGACAATCAGAATAATTGTGAAACTCTTGAAGATTTGCAATTTTGTAAAAATGTAAATTGTTTTACATTTACAAAATTTACAATTTTAAAAACTAAAACTACATTAACGTAAATGAATAAGTGAATCTCCTTTTGGGTTTCTTCCATATTGCCCTACATATCACAATTACTTTGATTATTTTTAACTTTCCAAATAATAAAAATTTACCAAATTTCTTGGATTCGTGGTTGATCTTTCTTCAAAATGCATAACTCATTTTCTTCTTTCTTTTCATTTCTGTCTTCAAATTGTTTAACTAGTCTTTCTTCTTCGGCGGCAGTTAAATATGGAATCCCAAACTTAAAAAGTTTGTTAAAATCAAATCCTTGTTCAATTAAAAATTGTATGCTCGAAGCTTGACACAAAAATGTTGTGTCAAAGCTCGGATTGAATGGTCTTGGGAAACATAAAAATTATATGTCTCCTGGGTGTACCTAAAACACGAAAAACATTCATAAATTATTCTTAATTTTCAAGTTTTTTAAATCAGATTTGAAAATATTTACCTCTTGGTTTCATTATTAAACGTAAACACTGACAAACCAAGTTGGCAGAACAAAAAGTCTAAAGAACAGGACAACAACTTTTCATAATATTCCTCAGGTGTATCAAAACAAGTGTGTCTGGAATCAGCTGTTTTTAGTCCTGTAAATTCGCCATCAATTGCAAGGAAGGTTGCTTTTGGGAGAATTTCATGTAATCTCTGCAGGACTTCCTTAAAATCTGAAAAAAATATAAATATTAAACGAAAATCCATACAAAAAAGAGTTTGTAATTTTATTAATGTTTTTGAATTTTGTGAGGTCGTAGTTATACATTCTTTAAATATTTTCTTGAACATCACTTAAATCTTAAAAAGAATAAGTTACAAAAACAAGTTTTAACTCATTTAAATCAAAACCATTTTCTATATAGAAACCAATTATTAATTATTTTGAATTTTTAGTGTAGACTTCTAATTTTATTAGACTAGATTTTAAATATCGTATGAAAGATACGATATTCAAACAATTTAAATAATTCAAATTTTGCTGTTCAATTTTTTAAAAAGGTATAAACTTGCATAAACAATCACTTTCAACAACCTAACCTCAAATGTCGACCTCAAAATAGTTGACAATGAAACGAAAAATATTTGTATTACTTACTCTCGATAGTAACATCCATTTTGTTGAAACAATAAAAAGACTAAAAAACAAAAACTGTGCAAAAAATCACACAGTTCAGTCAAATTGTCGACGTTTTAATCAAAATACTATAGATTATTAGCGGATTTCCAAAACAATAAAGACGAAAACGTTTGTTGTTTGTTGTGGTTGGCTTTGATGGCGTAAGAAGGTTCTTACGTACGCCAAGACATACTTGGAAGAAGAGGTTAATAGACTTATAGCGACATCTCTCACAGCGTTTGTTGTTTTGATTCGATGATGACAAATCTGACAAATAAATTGCCCTCAGTCAGGTAAAAAAATGGCGGGAAATCAACTTAATTCATGTATGCACTTTTTAACAGAAATATTTCTTTGTTTATCTTATCTTAAACAAAGGCCTATTTATTTATACGAAATGTTTCATTATGAATCATGCACAAGAGAAGGAAAATAACTTCAATCCAGTGTTGTCATTTTTTATTCCTCTTTACCATACGGACTAAGATAAAATTGTCGATAGTTACCATCCGAGCTTTTTTCAAAATGATTGTACAAAAATATCACTGAATACAATGAATGTAGTACAATAGTTTAATTAAAAGTAATTTTAATGAAATGAAGAATTGTACCTCTGGATATTTTGTTTAATAACAAAGGGCGGGTGATAAACGAACACTTATGCAAAAAAAAAACGCTTCGAAGCGTTAACCCACTTAAAAAAACCAGCGATTTTCAGTGTTTAATAAAATTGAATAAAATAAAATGAAAATTTCACTAAGTTAAAAAATGTTACGATTTAAATTTCATTTTCAATTATCAATTACTGTGTCAAGGGTCGCGCGAGCGACCCGTGGGCTTTTCCTAATACCCCACAAAAGTAACGAATTTGTTTTTACAGTTAATATTAATTTTCGGTAAACATTTTTCAGCTTAAATTAATGGTTGAAATTACACTGTGGTGGCTTTTACAAAATATGTTTATTACAGTATGTTCATTTTTCACTGTGTTTAATTTTACTGTGTTTGTTTCCAATTGTCATTACGCTTCGTGTTTGTTTTTACAGTGTGTATTTATCACCGCCTTTAATACGGGACATGAAATATCACTGTCAAAATTATCGTACGATTCTAACAGTACGTTTGGCAACGCTGTTTTCTCATTGAAAACTTGCAAGCAGATTTCATCCTTGTCTTTTTACTAATAAATAGAAAAGGACAGAATAACAACTAGGCGTTCGAGGACCATGCCGGTGATTACCGCCATTTTCAATGTAAATTACATCTAACGTTCGGCTGGAAATTCAACTTTCAAGTATTCAAGTTTCTTCTGACAATAAAATAGAATCGTCACAATGTTGTACCAAAAAAGTTTCAAAAGTTTTACAGAAATCGACGGTCCCTTGTCTTGAAAACGGATGACAAGTTTGTCACGTGTGTCGGAAGCTTTTTAACGGACCAAGCAACTGTCGTCCCTCCGTTCTCATCATTTGAGGTTATTTATTTATTTTCAAATTTTACGTTTCAGCAGTTGTTGTTGCTTCTTTTGTTAACCACTCCAATTGTTCGTGTCATCTCCCACTTGCTTTCACATCAATGACAAATTTTGATATAAAAAACAAAACAAAGTTGTCGAGATATCTTGTCTGGTACAATTTGTGTTTTGATTTCATCATATCGTAAACAAAGGCTCGGGATTTATAAAAGTACAAAAAAACTTAATTGGTACAAAAATGTTTGAACGCGGAATTGGCAGTTTCTTGTGGTGACAAAAAATTATCTCCTGTCACTTTTTGTTGATACTGTGAAAACAATGAAAAAAAAATTTAACCAGTTAAAATACCTTTTTATCTTTGTTATATCAACAGATTCCAATTTTTATCCTTGTTATTATTGGCGTGCTGAGTTTTATATTCATGTCATTTGTTTTAAAACTTCTTGTTGTGTTCACTGTACTTTATTACCTGTAAACATGTGGCTTTAGAACAAGTATACTGTACAGTAGAACAATAATGTTTTTAAAAACTATCAAACGATTTCCTCAGTATTATATTCTCATCATCGTTTTACAATTCTACTATAAATAGAAATCATTTTCTCTCATCAATATTTGAATAGGTCAGTCTTTAAGCATAATGATAATAGACCTAGGTTAGGTAGCCCAACTGACCAAATCATCGGTCAAACTTTTATTTGAAAGTTATTCAAATGTTTTTTAATTTTTTTTTCAGATTTTGAAAGAGGAAAAATAAAATAAACAATAGCAACCGTGAAGAAATCTAAACGGCATAAAATAATTGTAAATAGCAAAATTACTTATTTAAAAAAAATTACAACAAGTTGTGGATTATAAAATAATGGTTAATTTTTTAAATTTATATTTCAGATACCGACATGTTTGGGTGGATAAAAAAACGGTTCCTGTTTATAATAAATAATAGATTTTGTTGATTAACAACAATTGGAAAAAAATAACAAATTGAATGTACGTATAATAACGTAAGTACAAAATAAAACAAGTTTTAAGGAATTTAACTATAACCATATTTTGTAGATCTAACCAAAATGCCTCGATTATTATCAGACTCCGACAGCGATTCCGACAACATGCAGAGCCAGCCGTCCACCAGCAGGTCTCCGGCCATGGGATGTCCGCCTGCCATGTACCCGCCATTTTATTCTTTGATGAATCCTCCGCTGCTACCTATGCCAATTCCAATGGTCATGCGTCAAGATGATTCCGGTAACATTATTCCACCGACAATGGAAAGTTCAGCAAATGCGAAGGAATGTTATTTCCTGATCCCAATACCTGCAAAAGATCTGATGACTTTTCCGATGTTCAATCCGGCGGAGTACATGAAAAACTACCAGTCTTATCAAAATAAACTCATGGAGACTCAATCAAACTCGTCAAAAACGAACGTATTTTTAGATGATATGATGGCTAATAAAGTTGTGAAGAAGGAGAAGAAGGACGAGAAGAAGCTGGTGATTATCGACAAAGTACCTGTGTTAAAACTCACTCGTTTTGATCATTGCCTTAAGGATAGAAATAAGAACAAATCAAAACTTCCGCCTCTGCGGCTAAGGAAACCTGTTATCAGTCTTGAAAGGCTAGAAACAATAATGGAAAGGCTGGAGTTGATGAAAGATAAGCCCAACTGTTGTATCTGTAAAAAGACTTTTGTCACGCCAAAAGGTACGGCGATGCACGTAAGGAAGAAACATGGCGGTGAGATCGTTGTTTGTTGTCATTGTGGAAGATCGTTTCCATTTAAGAAGATGCTGGATATGCACGTCAAATTGAGACACAAATCTGAAAGTTTTTCTGATTCTGGTTCGTCGAGGTGGAGCAGTGGATTGTCGCAAAAAAGTCTCAGTAAGAATTCGCAAAATTTTGAAGATGAAGATAGTAGACTGAGTGACGACTCTGATGTAGCAATCACAAAAATTGTTTCTAAGACAATTGAAGAGATTGACTTGGAAGAAGAGTTCGAAGAAGTTTCTTCGAATAAAGAAGTAGTAGAGTTTGAGGAAGTGGTAAGCGACAAGGAAGAAGATATGCCAGAAATTCAGGTCCCCATCAAAAAGAAAAGAAAAGGTCGATCGAGAATTAAAAGATCTTGTTCAACGTCAGACAAATCGGAAACAGAAGAAAAGAATCAAGAACATAAAACATCTCCCAACCAAAAAGAAAATTTAGTAATGGAAAGCGAAGAAGAGAAAAATGAGACTAAAAGCCAAGCAGAGGTTAAACCTAAGAATCAAACTTTTACAGAAGAAAAAACCCTCGCCGAAGAAACCAAATCCACATCAAAAGCCTGTCCTCGGTCGAAGAAAAAAATATCAAAGAAGATAAAATCGGATGCACCGCCGGCAAAGAAATTCAAACAATCTAAGGGTTCGACAAAATCTGCCCGAAGAAGAAGCAAGGAATCGAATCTGACTTCCATCTTCAGGACCGACCGTTCCTTGTGCGACAACTGTGATAAGATCAACAGAAATGTCCAAATCATCTTCGGCGGTATCGAGGTGGAGGATCTCAATCATGTAGAGGCCAAGTGTCTGATGTGCCCGGAGATTCTTCACTTTCGAGTTGAGTTTGAGACCCATACGTCGAGTTTGCATTTACCGTGCCTTAACGAGACCAAGTGTATAATCACCACTGATTCTCAAAATCTTCCAACTGATCAGTTCTATAAATGTTCCTTGTGTGGGATGCGCTTCGTGGAACAGCGGTATCTACAATTCCATACAAATTCCGTCCATGGAGAGCAAAAGGAAAACAGAAGGTATAGCTGCATTCACTGCGGCGCTGAGTTCGATGGCAATGATCAGTACTACAACCACTTCATGTCGCAGCACAACACAGAAGAAAACGCACCTGTAGAAGTAACTCGAGACAATTTTGTTCGGATGCAAAATTCTGACACGAAAAACACTGATTCGTGTGTCTGTTCGGTCTGTGAAACAAAGTTTGAGGACCCCTGTGGTTTATCCCTCCACTACGAGGATAGTCACACGACTTATTCCAGTATGTGCTCCACCTGCAACGTCGCCTTTCGAACAAAGAACGAAACTCTGGAGCACGTGCTCACGCACTCAGGCACCCAGTCTTACATCGTACTGTTTAAATTCTATAATGCCAACAGTTCCAGCAGGTCAACAGTGAACGGAAGGACTTTAGAGGAGAATCTCCATGTGGTGTCAGAAATAGCAGAGACTAAGAATCCTGAACAAGAACCAGTCGTGAAGAAGAGGAAGATGAACGAGAATAAGACACATGATCAGAGCAACAGTACGAGGTATTGTAAGAGTTGCAACAAGTCATTCAGTTCGGTACAGCTGTACAAGGAACACGCGTATTATATTCATGATTCGGAGTTGGACGATTCAGATGTTAGTGAGATTTTGAGACCGCAAAACGATGTTCTGTTACCGACGACTGACACGGGTGCTACGGCGGTTAAGGATCTCCTAGCTCCTGTCGAAATTATTGAGGAACAGAAATCCTTGGAGGAGACGGAAAAGGAAGTTCCGGAGAAGGACGTCCCTGAGAAGATTGTCGGGATCAGTTCGATGGTGGAGGATCTGTATACTGAGGAGGTAGTAAATGAGACTGAACAAATGGCGGTGAACTGTACAGAAGAGGTGGTAGAAAATAAAAAAAAGAAATGTTTGAAACTGAGACACAAGAAGTAGCTATAAATGGAACGGAAGAAGTGTTAGTAAATGAGACTGAGGAAATATCAGTAAATGAAACAGAAGAAGTTGTAATACACGAGATTGAGGAGATATCAGTAAATGTAACAGAAGTTGTAACAAATGGTACCGAAGAAATAACACCAAATGAGACAGAAAAAGTTGCAGTAAATGAAACAGAAGAAGTGATGGTAAATGGTACAATAAAAGAAACGAACGATAAGACCTGTCCAATCTGCTTAGAAATTTTCGAGGAAACGGAAGATCTGAACCTACATCTGTATCAAATTCACAATGACTCAAGAGGCGTCCACGTTTGTGAGAACTGCAAGAAGATCTTGACATCGATTGAGAGCGTTAACGAGCACAGATGTACAATTGTCAATACCTTCAAATGTGAGTACTGCAAGACGAGCTACGAGAACGCCGAACTACTCTACAGGCACAATAGTAAGAAACACCTGGAGACTGTTGGGATGACCGTCTGTTTCTGCGGGAGGATGTTCATGACGAACAGGATGCTAAGTTACCATGTCAAGACCGAACATGTTCCTATTGAGGTTGAACTCACCGATCGGGATAGTACCGAGTACGTTTCCGAGGGTGGGGCCGTTGTTCATGTTATTCCTATAGAAAACGAGTCGTTGGATTATGAAGACCAGATCTTGGAACTGGATAAGATCATCGACCTAAAAGAGTTCAAACGAGTACACAGTGAAACCAAAGTCGACTGTTCGCGTAAGATATTTGTTTAATGTCTTTGATTCTAGATATTAATTTTTTTTTAAATGTTAATTTTTCATTTGTCGTTGCAGATCCTCGGAGACCAAGCTCTCTAAATTACTGTCCGTTTTGCAAGTCTGACATCGACCACAAGATAACGATAGACGAGCACTTCGAAGAAAAACATGCGTTTGATAGAGAGACCTGTCAGCTATGTCACACGAGATTCCAGTTACCTCGTGAAACTCTCCATTTCATGAAGTTCCACATGCAATTTTCTATATACACACCCAAGTCAAGACCGAAGAAAACTTCTGTGGAGAAACTCGCGTACGATTTTATCCAGGCACTCAGCCCTTCTAGTATTATGTCGATATTTTTGTACCGGTTACAAAGTGATAGATTCATGATAACGAACCAATGTATCATCTGCGAAGAAGATTTCGCAGATCTTGGCAACTGTCTTCAACATTTCGTCAACTTCCATGACAAGATGTGTGTGCTGTGCAATCAAGTCTTCGTTACGGCGGATCTGGCTGAGACACACAAGAAAAGGAACCACGTATCTTACGAAGCTTACCTCTGGTTCGTTTTACGCTCGGCGAATTATTTTGCCAATGTGGTCTCTGCCAAGGAGTACCGTTCCTTCATGCCTTGTTTGTGTCGGATTTTGGGCATCTCTCATGAACTTTTGGTTGGGTCTGATAAGAAGTTGGCACATACGGACGATTGTAAAAATTACACGGACACGCGGACGATCATTCAGTTGATGAAAGAGTGCGTGGAGGATTTCGGACAAGTCAAAACTGAGACCAGGATGATTTTGCTAGTCTTGGACGAGATTTTTAATAAGTACAAACGCAATGTCGATGCCATGGCCAGGAGCATCAGCGAGAACTCTCGTCAATTCACGTTGGATCAAATTAAAACAGTTGTTGAAAAATTATCTCCAGTCTTTGAAGTGAAAAGCTATTCAAGTTGGTTTTTTGAATTTTTGTTTGTACTTTTTGACAATAATTAATATTTTATAAGTATAAGAATCATAATAAAATGATATTATTTTTTTTTTGAACAACTGTTGATCGGGAGTGAATTTTTGTTGTACATTTCCAGTAAATTCGATTGCCAAGACTTGGAGAACACAGATTGTCATTATTCTAAGGGTTCTTAGATTTTTGTGATACTATCTATAATGTTTGTATAATTATAAATAATAATTATGTACGAAAAACTGAGAGAGATGGATGCATAATTTTTGTATTAATATATAAGATTGTATTATACTAATTGCGTTGTTGAGTTGAAATTCGGTTGTACTATTTTTTAAAATACACAACTTTTTCACACACGATCGTTCTCATTGGCTAAGTTTTATTTTTATTTTTCCCCAATAAATATAATGTTCCAGTATAATTTTCATAAACTGTTAATGAACTTCATATACAGACACATGATAAATCCTATAAAATATGCTTAATCATGATGTGTTCGCAACAACAAGTATAATGCGCGTTTTGAAAGGTGATACAGTTTCGTTAGCGACATTAATCGTTCGATAGAGAGAATATTGGAAATATTACGTATTGGTTTCGTTATATTGAACTTCGATGAGGATACACGCGTTTTCGTTACAACTGCCATTTACAAAAAGTCACTCTTCAAACTCGCAGTTTCAAAACTTCCTTACAAAACACACGACCTTCGAGACAATTTGCGAACATTATAAACATTCTGAAAATCCATGATAAAATGACATTCAATAAGCTCTAAAGTTTCTTCCAAATGCAACAGTGTAGTGTTATATAAAGGATAGAATAAGCTTCGACATCTATTTTAATAGATACTCATTAAACTTATCTCGCGAAAAGCTTTTAAAACTAAGAACATCGCTCAGAAACAGAAAAAAAATGCTATCAACTCAGACGCAATGCTCGACATAATTGCCAGGGAATAAACCGGTGATTCCGTCCATCACGCCTTCCCACCAACCATCGTCGTTCTTTTTCAGAACGTAGATCACCGAGCTCTCCTGAAAACTTAGCTCGTCTTCCTTGTCTGCATAGTAATCATAGATCGCAACAACTGAAAAACATACATTTCATCAATATTTAAATACCAAAACTCTTGTATGTTCAGAAAAAGAAATTCACAAATTCTATTTTTACCTTTTTCGATGTAATTCTTTGGCACCCAACCAGGAAGATCTTCCTCGTCCGGAACAATGGGCATGATAGCACTGTTAGATTGCATAGGTCTTCCAAATTGCGAGTGTTCATCGGGGATGTACTGCTGGCTCTCAGGGGGTGGTGGAGGTGGTAGAGGCGGACTATTAGCACCGCTTCGAAGACTCATCTGGTGCGAAAGCCTATGCGGCAACGTGTGATGGCCTGTGTACTCAGACATGTCTCCAGTTACACCAACGAGGGGCGATGGTGGTACTGAAACAAGATCAAATCAATAATAAAGTGTCGAATAACATGAAATAAATCTAGTACCTAAAATTGAAAGATATTCGACGAGAATTGCAGATTAGAATCGCAGAGAAAAATCGTGTCCGTTCTTACAGGGCATACTGTTCGGTTGTTCCTGCAGATATGTATTATTGCCAGCCGGAGGTGCCGGAGGCGGCGTTTGCGGATGGCTCTGCAGTGGGTGCACAGTTCCAATTTGTGGTTGGTTGTTGAGCTGTTGAGAGCTGTTCATAGAGTTGTGATTGGAATTGTGTCCCGCATGAGTGGTGTGAGCATGCAGTGGAAGGGTGCTGTAACCTGGACCCCTCTCCCTCCTGGGGTGCCCCAGAGGGTAATTTGGAGCATAGTGACTCGGCACTTGAGGCGGAGCTACTGCTGGAGGAGTTCTGTACTCTCGAGATCCTTTACTCAAGGTACCTACAAATTAAATCATTATAAAATTACAAGATCAAACAAAAATACTCCGATGACATTAACAAAATGAAACCCGATTAGATATGTCCGAATGAAACTAATTAAATTAACTAATCCAATATAACTTCACGTTATCATCAAATACAAACACAAACAGATAAAATCATACACAGTAAATTATAATCAAAATAATTTGTTCTCATTAATTTCATGTAAAATTCATGTCTCTAACTTATAAATCTGTGAAAAAATTTTATCTATTCATTCAAAATCATTCAAAATAAAATTGATTTTCATTCATGAATAAAATCCAAGTTTCAAATCATCTCAATTTTAATGAAAATTCAATCAACCGACCAGTCCTAACAGTTTGCGGCGGCGTAGGAGGTTTTGTGGTAGGAGCAGGGCCAACCATCGAAGCAGCCAAAGCCGAGGTATTTGAAGCAGCCCCCAAACTCTGAACACTGCCCTGACTGCCTCCTCTTTGCTTAATCCTCGGAGTTCCGTTGCTGTGGACGCCGTGACCAATTTCATCGAGGATGTTATAATCGATCGCCTTCCTCACGTACTTGATGGGCTTCTCCGGGTTGGCAGGAGCGATAATCTTGTACTGGCGAGTGGTCAGTTTGTTAGCAGTCAGAACACCGATCTCACGCCTCGCCACCTTCTCCTTATGAATCATCACGGTCTGGGCGATGTGGTTCATCTGACTCTCCATCTCGGCGAGCTGCGACGTCTGCAGGTCCAGCAGCTGCAGGAAGTTGTATGCGAGGGTGTTGATCTGGTAGGCCACACTTGCCAGCGACTGTGTCGTGTAATTTTTCGTCTCCTCGAGCGCCACTCGTTTGTTTTCTGCTTGGAAATAGTTGGCCTCGCAGTACTCAGCCACGCGTTCCAAATTTGTGTGGCTGTCCGCCAGGTTGGTCCTCCCCTCGGGGATGTCCTGACGGAGAAGAGCCGCTAGCTCAGCCATGACTTCGGAATCTATGTGCGAGATTGACGAACCGCCATACGACTCTGCTGGGCCTAAAAACAATGAAATTAATCACATCCTTTTACAATGTTTTGAAAATTATTGTTTTATTTTATATATTTATTTTATAAATAATTCAAGTTCTTCAATATCCAGAACAATTCTTTCATTTTTGTATAACATGAATTTTATTATATTATATTTTATTATAACAGCAAAAAATACTGAAACTTAATAATGAGTCACTCAAGATAATTGAAAACATGATTAGAGGCTGTCAAATATCAAATGTCATCGCATTCAAAACTGCAAATTTTCTGACTCGTCAGTCAGTCAACTTATTTTTGACAGTGCGTAATTTAAATGCTAAAATAAATCAACAGTGGCAATAAATTGATTAATCACAAATTGAATCGTCGCAATGTTTACGCGTTTATGATCATTTTAAAAACACTAAACAAAAAAGTGCAGCCAATTTTAATTCTGTGACTGTAATGAAATTGGAATGAATTGGTGCAGACCTGGTGATCCAACATTTTCATTTCGCGAAAAGAAATCGGTTTCTTAAATGCTAAATTGACAGAGTGGCAGGATTGTGACAGGAAAAGCAGGTAGGAATGGACTTTGAGGAGAGAAATGTAGTGAACAGGGTGTTGTCAAAACGACATTCTCTTGGGAACGGCGGATAACAAAGCGGTTGAGGCGAGGGTTGGAGTGAAAAAATAGAAGTGATAATAAGAAAATAAACTAACGGTACTCATCCATGACAACTACTCACTACTGCTCGGGTTTATGTAAATAATTACCGATTTACTTGCCTCTGATGCTACGTGTGAGGCATCATAAGACAACTAAACTACACTCATTTTTAATCGAGGCTTCCGTTTAATTCGATACTCCGCGTATGGGAGAGTTCTGCGACTGTGTGTGTTTTGTGCGCTCAGTGAAAGTGGCGGGAACGTTCAAACTTCTTTGACGTACGATTTTTATTTTGCTTTTTTGTCAACTGAATCACTGTTGATGGAATGGTAATTTTTTGTTCGTGAAAATAACAAGTCATTGATTGGTTTTTATAGTTTAAACTTGTATTATTCAGACAGTTTTTTAGTGGAAAATAATTCTTGTTACCGATTGCTGGAATGGAAGAGAGTGACTGAAAATGACATAAGCAATAGTCAGTTATGTCAATTTGATTTGCAGTGCAAGAGAAGTCTGACAGATTGCGCTGTTTGTTGCCGATAAAAAGAATAGTTTAATCATTTCATTGAAAAAATGAAATCTTGAACATTTCAAACTATTTTTATTTACTTAACTTGAGTTAAATATCTCTGACAAAATTCTATTTTTAAAAATTATTTCAGTACAGATTAGTACAAATGTCTTAAAAAAAAAAAAAAAAAAAAAAAAATGCGATAGCGAGTTTTTTAAGTTTATTAATAGAAAATAATCACATTTTTCCTAATATATCAATTATTAGTTGTTTTTATTACTCTTTTATGTTCAACTAATTTTTTATTAAATTTTTAAAATGTATTTGGATGAATATATTGACAGAAAAAATGCCAATTAAAAAAACAGTTAAAAATACCAGATGACATCAAAAAAGAAAAAAGGCCAACTTGTATATTGTCAGACAAAAAATGCAGTAATTACAGTTGTAACATGTTTCGTTTTCGGAACGGCGGGTAAGCGCAAAACCAAAAGCAGCGCATCGTGGCAAATATATATCAGCAGAAAGTTGCTCACTGGATGATGTTCCAGCTGCGAACGCAGGTGTCAACGACGAAGACAAGCAGACAAAGTCGAACCGAGGCTTTTCGGCTGGAAGAGGTGAACGAAAAAAATGCACTAAATTGGAAGCGAAGGTCTGGAGTTTGAGAAACCAGGATGAAGATAACAAACAGATTACTTGCTGAAATTTTAATGTCTTAGAAGAACCGATGCTGAGTTGAACATTTCAAGACGGATGCAATCGACTAACATTATTTGACTTTTATGTTTAAAACAAAGATAATTAATTAATCTGTGTTGAAAACATGATTTGAAAATTTAACAGTTTATATGAACGCAAATAATCGCTTCATATGTTTTGTATCGTTTTACGAAGTTTATTATCCTCACAGAACCTAAACTCGTTTTGTGTGAACACGCACTTTTATTAACCATCTCAAGATTCAGTTTTGAATCTTGAGATTTGAATTTTAAATATTTCGATGACCTATCCCACGAATGTCAAAAGATTTTTTATAAGATGGGTTATATTTATCAATTATTTTAGAGGATTCTTATCAAAGAAACTTTTTCATCACATCAAAGGCTTGTTATTAGTATTAAAGTCAAAACTTCTTGGATGATTTAAAACGAACATTTTATTTAACAATATTTGATCCAGATTCAAAATGTTATCAAAACTAATTACAAGATGAAATAAAAATTGAATCTTATCGTCTCCTCTAGTGAGAAGTTTTTGAAAGATAAAGATGAGGAATATCGTCTGTTTGTTCTAAGTTGCTCAGGTCTGAAAAGGATCATGTGATGTATTATACGAGCGTGTTACATCGTCGTTTTGAAATGTGAAAAATTTCTATTTATTCTACGACATATTTTATTGCGCCCTTTAAACAAATAGAGCTCACTTCCTCGTTTTTCAGATTTACTACAATCGACCCAGTTTTTCCAACTAATTTATCGTCATGTTGTTCACAAACTAGAACATGAAACCCAATCCTTCTATTTTGTTTGTTGTCTATCAATTTTTTCAGTCGAAAAAAAAAAATTCTCAAATTTCTCATATTTTCAAAAAAAAAAAAAAAAAACTTTTAAAATCCATAATACGTATAATATAACTGCGTGTAGAATTACAAAACTGACTAATGAAATTGAAATTAATCTACCAGTCATTTTCAATCTTTTACATATGATTAAGAAAAAAAAACGCCATGACCTCCGCGACTGGTGACGATCGTCGATTTACCTCGTTTAACAAAAAGTCAATTGATGCAAATTTTGCATTTTTCAGCAAATACAGAAACTAGGTTGCAACATAGTGCCAGAGGATTACATCTGAAATGAATTCGCGCGAAAAAAGACGAAAAATAAAAACGTGACTTTGAGGTGTCTAAAAATATACACTGTCTTTTAACAAAGGAAAAAATCTTTTTCAGCCAATCGATCATATGTTCAATTTTTCGCTTGACATTTTGCGTGGAGTCGCAGTCCAAATGGAGTACCGACAAAAATTGCCCTTCGAAAGAGCTTAAAACCGCGTTTCTAACTCGAAACGTATAAATGGAATTGTGCATCTCTGCTGGGGGTGTCTTGTGCAATATTCTCGCAACGTTCCAAAAGCTTCCTGCTACTTTATTTTTTTCCATTGAAAGTTTTTACCGAGAAACAGTTGCCGACTATGGCTAAATTTAAAAATGACGCAGCAACGGGTGTTTGTGTGAGTGTATTGTGTGCATGTGGGGACAAAAAGTGCGATCTCAGTTGCACTTTGGCGATCATAAATATTCGGGTCCCTTACCCTTTATTATAAGAAGGCTCGCGGTACGCTCGTGTCGCTGTCTGCCAAGTGTTGAAATATATTTGCTTTCAAAATCTTGTATCTAATCGTTCGGATCAATTATTTATTTAAAACGCCGAAACAAATCTCACATCAGAAACAAAAAAAAAAAAGAGTCATCAACATTATACCTAGTAGTTTTGTAGTCTACTTTGCATTTCTTCGAAAGCTACATCAAGTTTTAAAAATATCCTTATTGTTCGAATGATTATTTGATGCAAAATATGGTTGATTCATCAGACGTTCTTAACAAAAAAAACAAGATAATGATTTTGTTTCTCTCCGAAAACTACGATTGAATTATATTGTTAAAGATTGAAGTTTAGATTTTGCTACATTTTTTGAGGCAGTTTTTGATATAACATATGCCGCGATGCACTGACGAAAAAAAATATGGCAAACGAGAATCTGATGCAACTCCGGTTGCCGTGTCGTCACGGGTTCGAAGAATGTCATCTTGTTATATGAAACGGCACCTTCAATTCGCGGAAGAAAATGTATTTTTTAAAAACTTTCCATCCACTTTCTGTGCTCCCGATGCAACTAAATGCATCAAAGGCCAAGGATCAAAATCGCCTTTCACCACGACCGATGATTTTCAAAACAATTTCTGTCGACACTTACGACGAAGGCTACAAAGGATTTGTTGAACCGGGACCGTGAATTAAAAATCTGTGGGCTACGTGACGATGAGCACGACAACATTTTATTGTTTAGTCTTCGAATCGGTTTGAAAACAATTTTTTCCATCTCAAAAACCCAATTTCGTCACAGTTGTTGACCGGTGATCGAATTCACAACATTTACCGTAATTTGTATTTGCCCAGACCAACGATTGGGGAAAAAACTAATTAATTTTATGATTTGAATTAATCTCTGAGGTCCCCACCATTGTGCACAAATCTGTCAGGAGAGGGAATCTTGGAGAACGTAAAAGCCTCAGGATTCCTTGTCCAGGTACCAGTTTCGTTTAGTCCTTGTGATTAATTTACCACTTTTGGATTCAAGTCTGAACTCGATCGCGCCATTCTTTGAAACCACTTTGACCGAGTCTCATCTTTTCACCATTCAGTAAACTTTGTATTTTGTTGAAATACAGCCATAGTTGAATTTTCCATCGTTCGTGCAAAACCTATGTGTCGATGAAAAGCAAGCTTCTGTATTGCGAAGGCAGTTTCCCAAAATTTTTCCCCAGCGTCCGGTAAATTGTTCATCCTCATTATATCAATTGTTTTACAAACTGGAAAATAATCTCTAACAATTTTGTTCTCTCAATTTTTCAGACTCGCTAAAAATCTGAGCACAAGAAAAGGCAGTAGACGTGGTAACGTCGCCAACCGCTTGGAGTTATTAGTTCTTGTTCATTTACATCACGTACCGTAGATTGTGAGTATTAATTAATTTATTCATTTATGCCAACGAGAATTCAAATGGACGTGTTTTCGCGTTCATTGTCGATTAACATGATTAATTTTCGAATTTGTTGTGTAACTAATTCCAGGCTCCTTGAATTCTCGCTGTTGGTGAACCCAATCGAGGATTTTCTTTGGCTCTCGAAGGACAAACGCGCAAATCTGTCTAACAAGATGGGTTACTCTATCGCCCCAGGTTCTGCCATCAAGGAGCCGTACCAGGACGTAAAGTAAGAATAAAAACTGATTATAAGCAGGCTACCTCTTTAAGAACACTTGATTTATTTGGTTTCCTCTAGTCTCGGCCGGATAATACCAAACACACTCGTGACAAAGGTTCAGCCATTGTGATTTATTCGTTTCTCAAATCTAGTCGCGGTTTAGTACATATTTTTGAGGCTAATCTTGTTTTTTAACATAAATCAATCCGGGGATTAAACAATTTTAAGTATTATCAAATGTTTGTTGTTGTTAAATTGGATTTTTTCAAACATTTGAAATAAAAATTGAGAATTAAGATTGTAACTAATAGATGGTTGGATTTTAAAAAATAAACATATTTTTAAAAAGGTTTTTTTTGAAGGTTTGCTGATTTTAGATTTGGTTTTTTTCAGGAAAGGTAAAAATTCGAGTGAGCCACGCCAGAGCACGTCACGTGCAAAAGATAATACAAGTACGAAGACCGACTACGGTTCCTGGGGACCAATCTATAAGAACAAGCAGAACTTTATTGACATGCACAACTGCTGAAGGGACTATAATCTGTTCCGTAGAGAATGGCTGTGTTGGATGGAAACTGACCGGCTACTTCCTCGAGTGGTTTTATTAGTTAAGATGATTAGTCAACTTAGTAGCTGTATAGAAAAATGTTAGCGAATATTAGAACAGACTGAAAAAACTGAAAAACATTCAAATTGTGATAATTGGTTTAGATCGTGCTCGACATCTCATTATATTTATTGTACCATTGATTTCACGACATGAACATTTGTAATAAAATTGATTGTAGATTGTATAGCGGTACTGCTTGTCTTTTTTACGCGGCTCTGTTTTACGAGTTCTTTTAATATGTAAGTTCCAAGTCTTTTTGTATCCTTTTCTTTATTGCGAGGGTGTCGCGTATTAAAATTTAAATTATAGCTTTCACTTTTGAGTGAAAGGAAAAAATTCTAAAAATAAAAGACTCGCATTAACGTGTCCTGGAGGAATGAATGAACGTAACACCCGGCTCGGTGGTCTACTACTGTTTACTATTCTTAGATTTTTCAAGTAGACGAGTGATTGAATCAAACATCATTTTTTTAATGCAACTACCGGAAGCACAATAAATAGAAATTATCAACTGCTTTTATTTCTAATTTCGCCGTTGATGAAGACGGGAGACTGATGTGTCTGAGGAATGGTAGGGTCGAAGTTTGTTTAAAAAGTGTCAGAGTAAATCACAAAAAATCGGGGAGTATGAGTTCATAAATGGCGGAAAAATTGAACGAAATGAGGTCTGCTGGTTGGGAGTCGCCCGACGCCCCCTGCGAACACTGTCATCTTCTTTTTGGCTGCTTGTAATTCGCAAGGGAGATTCGAGCGAGGCGGCCATTTTCAAGTCTAACTTCGGAATGGCACTTTGCTTCAAACGCAGCCCACTCTACATTTTTTGCAAGCACTTTTTTGTAACTCTGTTTTCGTTTAAGGTGCATTATTTATAATCACAAATAAAAGTGTCTCGTTTACAATGTTGCCTTGACTATATTTTTGCACCATTTTTTAATTAACAACTTTCACTGAGACAAAGTCAACTGAACATTTCCAACTGAAATTAAACATCAAAATTTTAGTTGAAAATGTCTTCATTTCATAATTGAAAGTTGTTTTTCTTTAGTTAAACTTAATTTTATAAGTTTTGACATTTTAACGATTTTTAGTACATTTTGGACTTCATAAAATTATCTCTTTGGAATAAAAAGAAGAGTTAGGTGGGATGACAAATGTATTAAGAAAAAAACATGGTTCTTTGTGGGTTTGTATCTTTTTTTTATAGTATACAGCTGTGAAATGGTAGAATTGGAAAAAAATGTAAGAAAAAGAAGTCCCCCCCGGTTTTGAGGGATTAGAGCACGAGCGCAGTTTCGGACGGCACCCAAAAGATCTCGATCGTCAATCGTGAGCCCGTGATACAGAAGTCGCAGTCGCTCTTAGTCGGTTGGAGTGTGTCGCGGAGTGTCTTCTACTTATTAGAGCCGCCGCCGCAACAGCGAGCACGGGGACCCGCGAGCACTCTGCATTTTCCATTAGTTTTATTCCTATTTATTGATTATTTATATTTATAATTATTTATTGCTGTTAAGTTAACGTTTTTTACGTATTTTATACGAAGATTGGAGTTACTAGTTTTTATTACTTGTTTCATTGTATTTGCATTTTGAGTGTTCATGATTGACTGTGAAAAATTGGATTACATTATTTGTTTATGGTGAGTTATTTTAATTTTAATTTTTAATCTTTTTTTAAGCAGTGTCTTAAATGAAAAGTTATATGGAACACTTTGGTTGTTACTTAGACACAATTCTTTTATGTTTGTTAAACTTTCTTAATTTAAATTTGTAAATGTTAAACAAACTTTTGTGTGTTTTTGGAGTTGTAGTTTTTGGCTGATTTCCACATTATTTTTCTTTTGATGTTATGGAATTTGGATCGTACAACTAATTGCTAGCACGGTCTGTTCACATGCAAAACTTTTATTATTTATGTACCTTCATTTCAAATTAAATTTGGTACAACAAATCTTAACTAATAAATCTACACTATCACACTTTGTTTCGACCACAGAAGTTGTTTAAATTAACTAACGAGGACGAAAAAGAAATTGGACATAAATTTCTCAAATTTTGAAACAAATAAATCTTCAGGGAGCGGAGTAAAAGGAAAAATTCAGACAAGTTAAAATCGCATGAAGCAAGAAAAGTAAAATTGTCGCAGTTGCGCGTGCTTCGTCGACGCACACCCATTTGCAAAATCTGCAGCGTGGTGCAACGTGCACCTACTCGCTTGCCGGCTATCGCGTATAATTTATTACATCACTCGTGCGAAGACGTGTTCCATGGTAATATTCACATCAAAAAATGCAACACCAAAAACGTTATGAACAAATTTACACCAACTATTTTAAACAATTTTTTTCCCCGATACTTTAGTCTTTTTAACAAAAGTTCTAGTCTCGTTCGAGCAAATTTCAATTTTATATTTGAATCAAAATTAAATCATTTTTTTTAATTCGAAAAATTTGGATGACATCACTTTTTGATTATTTAATAATGTTTTTGGAATTTGCATAACGATTGAATTATAAATTGCATTTGTTATATATGATTTTCAAAAAGGAAGAGTTAAAAATTGTCGTTTGACTATGAAGAGATCATTGTCACATTGAATTTAAAATTAACTCATCTTAAATAAACCTCATTTATGCTTAGCCCCTGCTGTTGATTCAACGTTAAATCAACACGTAATTCGTCTATCTTTTTGTCCGTGCAGAATGCGCTCTTCATTAGATTCCTTTCCCTTTTGATATGCCACCGATGCAAATGTCCCCCGACGGAGATTCAACTTTCGTCGCCGGAAGCTCGTTTCCTCGATTTGATCGGTGCCACTACCGGGCTACAAATTTCGTTTTTTTTTTTTTGTCTCAATTCGAAGTGTCGCGGTGCTCCGCGTTGCCGCCCCCGCTCACGCTGCCACAATTGCTCGTGACACGCGCCTTGCTCTCTATTTTTGAACGAGAAATCCCTCATGCGCCACGCATTGCCCTCTGCCAACACTCGAAGCAGCTTTTTTTCGGATAGTTTCCTTTTGGGGGCACGTGCTCGGTTTTGTTTGAAGACATGCAGGCACTTGATCCATACCTTTTTTCTCCCTTTTTTATTCTCCTTTTTTTCAATTTTGTACTAAAATTTTTTGATACTTTCTGAACATTTTGAACTTTTTTGAAATTTTTTTTTTATAATTTTGTAACAATTTTTATATCACTATCATGTTACTATTATGTTAAGTATAAATAAAGATCTTTTTTTAATTATTTGAGTTTGAGATTGTTCAAATATATTTCTTCTAATTCTGAAGTCTTTGCTGTTTTTTTCGAAGACATTCCAAGGTCTTGAATCAGCGGAGAAAAATTTGACCGCCCCTAAGCGAGGCGCCTTCGATAGAAATCACAGGCAATAAGTGGCGATGCAAAAAAGCGTCCCGGAGCCGAACAAAAAACGACGCTTTTGTTTAACAAGCTAAATCAGACGGGGAAGAGAATGCAACTTATAAATAGGCAAATTCTTCAGTCCCTTTTCTGACTTCCGTCGCGTCTAATCAGCCGGGGCATTCTAACGAGACCGAGGGACACATCGGAAAAACTGATCAATTGGGGTTTCATGCATTTGAATTGAGCGAGCACGTGGGCTCGCTGACCCGTTTCCTAAGTAGTTAATTGGACACTGCCTTGAGAACCGCCACCGTAAT
Source organism: Trissolcus basalis (assembly GCA_025266255.1). Taxonomy (NCBI): domain Eukaryota; kingdom Metazoa; phylum Arthropoda; class Insecta; order Hymenoptera; family Scelionidae; genus Trissolcus; species Trissolcus basalis. The sequence goes on from JAAMPD010000118.1 coordinate 56,379, forward strand.
TGAGATTGATAAGAATTTTTCGCTCGCGGAAATAATGCCCTTCAGCTGATTAGCGACGACTAGTCAACTGGCGGCTTCATTTTTTCCGTCGCTTCTATTTCGAGTTCCTCTTCGTGGAACATTATATAAATACTCGTCTCTTCCGCTATAATTATAATAGAAAGATCCTAGACTGGAGATCGATCTGGTTTTTAAAACCCCTGACTTTGGAATGCTGACAAAAATTTTGCAAATTGTAACTTTTTTTGAAATTGCAAGTAAGTTTTCGTTGAAAATTTTGGCCGTGAAGTCAAAGTTCCTCGGAGGGATGGATGACATAAGCTTAGACGCGATAAATCTTACAGACGTCAGAAAACGCGAGAACACAAAAGGCGCGGGATATAAAGGCGATAAATCTACGCGATTCTGATTTCGGACTATATAGACATTGCTCCAGTTCTTTATTTCTTGTAGAGTCCTTGGCTTCGCAGAACATCGTCTACCGTCTCGCCGAGAGACAACACACCGCTCAGAATAGATGCATTCGTGCAGTGATTGTCCTACAGGCGCGTTTTCACGACGACTCGGATCTGCATAAATGAAAAGCCAGAAGTGATTTTTCACATTCTTGTCCCCCGTCTACTTATCTGAGAAATCTATAAGATTTTAAAAAATCTGTTTGCGTTCAGACATACAAAATTGTTCACATTTTTGTTTACTACTTATATGTGTTTGAAAATAATTGCACGTTGTTATGTAGGAAAAAGTTGGAGTTTATTTTCGTTCAATTATTGAAATCATTTATCACTGATCATTATGCTGGAAAATTTTTTTTTACCCCAGCACAAATACACCCATTCAATGTTCTTCAAACTAACAAGCTAAAGATGTGACGAAAACACGTCTTAAAATTATCTCTAACAGGCCGTATGTCATCGCAACTCTACTTTTATAGATTTTTCTTGTCATTTTTCTCGTACATGGAAAACAATCAAGGATGAAAAATTAAAAAAGAAACATATATATATAACAACAAACTCTCCGCCCTCCGGAAAATCTCGAATTCCAAAAAATCATGTTTTGTTTCATAATATAAATCATTTTTCAATATTTTGTAAATCTGATAGTTGAGATTTTTTTAATTGTTTTGGATTAGTTTTGTTTTCGATTTTTTTTTTTTTGAGATGAGTCAATTCCGGTCTTGTTTGATTTAGGATTAACGAATTTACATTTGCACCAAGAAAAAAAAAAAAATGTTGGAGGATTTCTATCAGATTCAGCGAAACGTGGTCGAGATGGTTTTTATTTTTCAACTCATTCGGTCGGATTCGGCGCGAACTCCGAGGAGTGCAATGCTCCCTCTCAAACGTTCCAGACTAATGCGTGTCTTTGGACCCCCCGCAACGACCATCGGGAGCTTGTAGATGAACGATTTCAAACAATTACACCTTCCTTTTTCTACTAATGGATTGTCTTCATATTTTTCATCGAATTCTATTAATACCTCCTGAATTATTATCTCTCTAAATGTAAAAATAAAACCAACCAAAAATTCTCACTTTTTGCAAAACCTGGTAGATTTCAAACTTATTTTCGAATCGATCCTCACTCACTGTGAAAATTAAAAATACGGCCAGTTTTTTTTCTTTTCACAAAAAGTGAAATTTTCACTCGTACAAATTTAGAGATCTGAGAAATGACAGAAAATTATTTAATAATTGTGCCTACTTTATTTCGTTATCTGTACAATCTAAATCGTATTAATTTTCATGGCGAAACATTTTTGCGTGCAAAAATATAAATAAAATATTTCAAAACGAATAATAATTCAAGCGTATACGTATCCTTTTCGAACAGTATTTCTTTTTGAAAACAAAACTTTCTCCTCGGCACCGCGATATGAAAAATGTGAGGAAATAATATTCGGCGAGCTAATGGATATCCGAGGCCTATCATTACGGCGGCCACAACAATTTTTCAATATTTGAGGAGTGACCAATTTTCAAGAGGCAATGTCGACTGGGAACCTCGACACTTAAAGAGGAACCGACAAATGATTATAAAGCGCGTTTGGATATCAGCCAAGGGCACTTATCCGGCACAGCTCAGCGCCAGTGTTTTAACAGTGGGACCTTGCAGACACACTAAATCACAAATGGGAATGGGAAACAGATTAATCGTTATGATTTTGTTTCACAAAAGAAAGTCTCTGTCGCGACGCGAATCAACCGAAAAGTACATGCACTTTTGTTATGTCTGAACAAAACGTAATAAAAAGAAGCTCACTTTGTAAAAGGACAAATAATATCTCACGAACCGTCTCGTGTGTGGGAAAAAAAATTCAATTGATTGATATCGATCTGAAAAATTGATAATTGGTTATTTATAATTAGCTGAATTATTTTCGATTGAGAGATGCAATATTTGTTTTACTTTTTTATGTCTTCATTTTGGAGGCTTGAAACTTTCAGTCATGATTAAAATCGATTAATTAAATGGTCTGATCTTTGCAGAGAGGTACGGGCCAGTGAATGTCCAGGGATCATGGCACGATAGAAATATTCATCGCCACAATCAAATCGCAAAGACCGAAATGAGGTCAAGGGATTCAGTGGTTTTTACTCCGGTATCCCTCAGTCCGGATACCGACGATGAAGAAACTCTGGTCAACGCTGAGGTTTACATCAACGGTAAGCAAACATTTCTCACCGCATCAAAATGCTCCTACCAAATCGAAGAACAAAAAATAACAAAATAGAAATGAATGAAAAATTGTTGGTTACATATATAAACTCTGTTAAATAAAATGGTAAAAATTGTTTTTCAACCAAATTTTTGTACCAAATATCGGTAATTCTCCACGGCTCAGATATCGACGACCGGTAAGAGTCGCCTGAAGTTACCAATATTAATTTTGTAAAATTTCTCAAGCAAACAAATTCTAAACTCAATGCCAACCAAGGTGGAACGTGGAAAAAAACGCGGTTACGAATAACAAAACAAAACAAAAAGTTTCACTTAATTTTGCATCCCATCCGGCTGGCAGAATTAATGATTCAATTGGAATGAAATACGATAGGCTCATAGGAGCACGAAACAGTCAATTAGCACTTGCAGATTCGCAAGAAAAACCGGCGGTTGCATGCAAGAAATTCGTAACTCACGGACGCACTCGTGTTTGCGAATTTAGCGTGCACCAGGCGGAGTAACGGGGCCTTCCTGCGCCGTAGTTTTCGATGCCTACTCGGTTTTCCAGTTTTAATCACGACGATATTTCGAATAAGTGAAATGTTTGCGTAACTTATAAAGTAATTAGAAGAGTTAGGTGCTTGATTAAATTAATACCAGTTCAAAAGTTACGCTCAATTGTAATTAGTAATAAATTCAAATTTCAATTATGCCTGAATTTTTTTGTTCCTTCAACGTTCTTATAACGGGACCAACATTTTTATTATTTTTTTTCTCTCCGCTGTTTAATTATATCAATTAAGTTTTAATTGAATCGAGAATTAGAACAATTGGAGTTATAAATATATCTGATAATAAATCAGCGTCGAAAAGAAAGAATCCGAGTTGCAAACAACTCTTGTTTATCTCGATCAAATTGTTTACCGAACGGAGTCGCGGCACAGTAATTGCCCTCGGTTGCAAAACCTCTTAGAGCCTATCCGGTACGCGTTTCTTGAAATTAAGTCAACAGCGGTTACAATGCCTTATTATAATCGAGCGTTTCATTGCGTCACGATGATAAAACGGTAGCAACGTCAAACACGCCAGGCTAATCCTTAATGAAATGATTAACACCGTTGCGTTGGCCGGGACAAGCATGATTCACTGAATGGAAAGTATCGTCCGGTAAGTTTTGAGAACCGGGCCACGAATTCGGTGTTGTCTCAGCCAAAAACAACGATCGCCAAACCATTCAGCGTGTTTATTTGAATTTAAAATCATTTTACGCTTTGTAACCACTTGACATTAAAAGACGTCCCGTTTTGGCGAGCATTTTTATTTCCATACTTATTTCAACCTCATGACACTTACGAGAGATTAAAAATAAATCCATTTAAAAATCATCTTTCAAATTTGATTATGAAAAAATAAAAATAGAATGAAAGTCAAAGTGCAGAAAGTGAAATTCAAGCTGAAAGTTTACATTATGAACTTCAGATTCGTTTTTTTTCAACCGATTTAAAAATTGATAAGAAATTTTTTAGTTTTTGATTTCCGATTGATTAATTGCGTTTTTCCAGATGGCGAAACACTTGTTGCCTTAGTTGTCCCTCGGTAATCTTTATCTATACTTGGCGCCGTCAGATCACACACTACGTTTTGTATTCTTTTCTCCGATATTTTCTCCCGGTTTTTCCCTGCCAGACGTAAAAATGAAACAATAAACGCAAACATCGTAAATGATAGTAAAATCTGTTCCATTGAGAATTATGACTTGATATCGAAATCAGTGACCCTGTCAAGAATAAATAATCTTTCGTCATTAACTTTTTTTGTTAATTTTTAAATCAAAACATATGATAATGCGGCGAAAAGAACAAGTTTTTTGTTATAAAACACCTTGTAGCAAAGTTGAAAAGAAAAATAGGGAAAAGAATATAGAAAGAATATTGAATGAAAAATTGGACTGATAAAAAAGTTATCTAATATAGCGGAAACGAGAAATCAGACCTATACGATTGGATATTTATCATCAAAAGATGTGGAGGTGGGGGAAAGGTTTGCTTACGAGAGTTGATTTTCTCTGTCTGGCAAATTTCTATCAAGTTTTTAGTTGAACGTGCGTATACGATCAAAATATATCTAGTGAATGAAAGAGGTTCTAATCAACGGCCGGTCGAATGAATGAACTCGGCCAGAATATGTGTCGCAATGTGACGGAACGTGCACAGACAACTTTCAAGTCAATTCGCCATCAGTTTTTTTTTTCGTCGTCACCGTGAAAATAAAAATTGTTCACACTCGGCAATTAAAGAATGTTAATTGGAACATTTTGATTCCGGTACACAATTTGCTTTCTAATTATTCGTAAATTGAAATAAAATAAATTGAATATGGAAAAAAATTGATGAACTTTTTGCTTCGAAACATTTTGAAAGTTTACAGCGCGCGGGGTCGCTGTAAAAGTGGTCGGTGGGTTTGATCGAAAAAAATGTAAAATTAATAACTTACAGCCATCTCGGCAGGCGAATAAATATCTAACGTTTATCGGATTATTAAACCTGAAAATCGTTCGGGAAGCGAGAGGAGGCCATTAGAGTGGCGAAGAATTATTGCCGTTGAAAATATATTTTATAGAAAGCAATGAGCCGGCGCATTTTTGCGCGGCATTATTCCCGCGTTCGCGGTTAGAAACGTATCTGATTTTATCAGGTTCTATCTGTTTTCCATATACCTCGAAGTTTCCTATTCGCAGCTTCTAAGAAGAAAAAAAAATAACAAAGTCGCAGAAAAGATAAGATGCCGATATTACGAGATCTCCGATAGGTAAATCCATTTCCCAAACGAACCATTCAAAATCCCTCGCCGTTTCTCAACATTTCAATTTGAATTGTCTTTTAACGATTTTTTCAAAAAAACAATTTTCAACCTCGGAAAAACCGAGTGCACATTTTTCAAGACCTTAAGACTTCTGCGTGACATGTAAAGCACTCGACTTGACGAGTGGAGGAAAAAAACGGAAAACCTATTACCATAAATTACAATATATAATAACTCTTTAATAAACAAAACTGTCTACCCGGACTCAAACCCGGGCATGCGCATTACACTTGGCTTCTCAAATACCCGCTACCATCTTGCGGGACGTGTAAAAAAAAACGACACTAATTTACCTACTATAAACAATCATTTGCATATCGCAGTTGGCGATAAACATTCAGTTGTTTCAATCGCCGACTTTTACAGCCAGAAGATTAATTATTCCCTGACCGTCTTTCCAGGTGTGAGCGGGTGCATTTAAAACGTTGCTCAAGTCTGATTAGATCTGTTTTACAAGAAATTGGGTTCTGTTCAGAAAGTCGAAGACATACCAATGTGGGAATCGAACAAAGATGTGTCCACATATACGTTAATTAAAATATATGTCACCATTTTTTAACATAAAAATGTTGAATGAAAAATTATATATAAAAATATATGAGAACATAAATTTGACATATATGAAGGCATATATCTGATACATATAAGCATTCATTTATGTTTGCTATATAGGATCAGATATTCTATATATTACATCATATATTTCATGTATGTAATGATGATATGTCACTACACTATGAACGAAGTTTCGTCATAGGCAAAACTGACGAATAAAAAAGATATATAAATATATACAAGAGCACAAATGTAACATATATGATGATATATTTATGACATCTACGAGAGGGCATATTTGATACAAATAGGCATTCATTTATGTTTGATATAAGATCAGGTATTGCATATATATAATATCATATATTTCATTTGTGTAATGATATATGTCACACATATGTTTTAATATAGTGAACGAGGTTTCGTCATAGACAAAACTGATGAATGAAGCACGTGCAAGAGTCCGAAAAGGAAACGTGATTTGGCCAAATATTTATCCAGCGTTGCCTTCAGAAGAGAGACGGGCGAACGCGTGGGAGACGTGTGGGCGAACCTGCCGTATTACACGTACACGAGAGCGATGTGCACGCGTGATACCTATATGGATTCGAGGGGCTCGCGGAGAGTGCGCGACAGGTCCGCCTGCGGCCCCAGCGAGATCGGCCGTTTTTCGCTTATGCATATGCATGCGCTCCCACGTGTACCGAGATCCTGCACTAACGATTGCGCTCGTTTAGAAACTAATAACTCACGGAGAAATTTTCAATGATACACTTTTTCGCACGAGCGCAACCGCCGCGTCGTGTGTGATGTCATTGTTATTTCTAGATTAATATGCTTGTTCAGTTGCGCCCGGATGGTTACACTAATGCGCGCATGTTGACTCCAGCCTCTCGGCTCTAAACTCAGACGAAGAAACAAAACCAATGGGCGTGACGCCCGCGGATCAACGGACACGCTCAACTTTTGAGATAATGTCGAAAAAAAGATCTATTTCTTCCCTTCCCCCACTCCTGGAACAATTTGTACGCCTGTCGATGGAGTGTTAAATGTTTCCTCACTGCCATCTTGAAACTTGCAAATGAGGAGAAATGCGAATTATGGTAATTGAGTCGCGGCTGGTGTGTTTATAGATTCTCGCTGATTTAAAAATAGCGATTATGAATTGAGCAATGGTCTTAATAAAGTATGAAGTTTGCAAGTGAGTTTTGCACTTTGCGTGTTGTGATCATCTTCCATCATTCAACGTCTCCTGACATCTGTCAATGATTTCCGCTCGCGACTCTATCTGCGATCGCATTTTAATTTCATGATTATATTTTTCCAACGAGCATCCTCTCGTTTGGAGCAAGAAAATATTAACATCAGGTGAACATAGCGGATTTTGTGTTTTGCAAAATTGTCGTAAAAAAATTTTAATGGGTTTTCATTTTGATATAAAATTGTGATGATAAATAATTCATGGTGAATTTTAAGCTTGGAACACTAGAACGCACTTTGTGTGTAATAAAATAGTCCTTATCTGACCGAAGAATACACTTTACAACTAATGATAAAATAATGGAATTTTGAAGTCCGAATCTGAAAAGTGGGTCAGTCGTAGCCTTTGGATATCAATAAGAAGATTGTGAAGTCAACAAAAAAGGCATCTGAACCCACCGGTTAGATAATGGACGTAATTTTGATGTCCTTTCTGAAACATAGAAATTGGGCGAAACAAAAAAATCACATTAACGAAAGGTGCAATAAATAATCATGTTTACGGTCACGTTCGCACCCAAATACGAATAAATTGAACAATAAAGTCGCGTATTACAAGTCACTTTAACCGGACCCGGACCGAAAAAAGAGTCTCATCGAATGGGCGTCATAAATTACGCGCGTTTTTTCGTCGTTACGAATGGCGCGTTTTCGCCATTATCAGTTGCCACTTTTCATTTCTCCCTTTTATGAATAAAATCACGGTGGCCTTGCGACGATCATCTCGGCATTTGATGATCGCACACGCCCACGCTCGCGAGATTGAGCGTTCGCGCATTTTGAGTACCTTGTATGTGCAATTTCAATGAGCCTGCTCAAATAAACACTTGTGTCGTAAAAGTTGTACGAATATAATTTTCTGACATTTCAAACGTTTTCTACTAGAATAATCAGTTGGAATGAAAGCTAAAATTTTCTGTCAAAGGATTTGAAATTTCAAAAACAAAACAAAAATAAACATGTCCGTTTGAATTCTAGTTTTTGTTGTTGTTTTTTTTTCCCCAAGATTGGACTGTTTGTTTTGCAGGCAGGGCAGATTTTTGAAGTTCGTTGCTCGGTTGAGGTCGCATTAATAAGGCGAGAAATGTTTTGATACGGATAGCTATGCACAGCGCGAAACAAAAATTGCGCGCCGACTTTCTCGGAGCGAAGCTGTGGGTGTACATGACTTTGCCATCACGCGAATTATGATCGTTATTATTACACATTCAAGTTAGTCATCGTTTTAGCACAAACGTGTCTAGACGAACAAGGAAGTGGCCGGGAGTTCGAGGTTTTCGTGATTTCGTTTCTCGACTCGATCAAAAGCCGTACAAAAATGGTCGTCTAAGAATTGCACAACCTCAGACGATACAAAATCTGTGACGCAATATACCAAAGTGTGAAAACACGACTCCGAGATAAAATCGTTGATAAATGAAAAATGCCCCGTTTGAGAAATTAAATTTAATCCGACGATTTGTTTCTCGTTCTTTGAAACCAAAGTTATTTCAAAGTTCTGATTTTCTTCATCATTTTTCACGTTACTTCCGGATGTATCTCAAAACACCGGAAATGAGCGACCATTAAAATTTTTCTAATTCACGATTTAATTTTAAGTCTGACTAAAAGTTGAGAGAAAAAAAAAAACAACCTTTTTCGTGATGCACTCAAAAACTCATTTCTCCTGAACTAGGAGAGGGAAAGGGGAGAGTAGGGAGGAGGGGGGTTGAAAAAATTGTTCTCGTGTTCTGTGATGTCTAATTTCCTGAAACTAATTTGGAGTGCCTTAGCTGGAACGAGTAGCGTGCGTAATTTTTGGGAGCATTCCAGCGAGTTGCGCGCGCATTGGTCCATTCCAGAGAGTCTGCGCTCGAGATTCTAATACCTGACCGTTGCGACCGAAAAGCGCAGCGACGTTCAAGCCGAAGCTACGACCACGTAGCGGCAACGTGGGCGCGAATAATCGCGTGCAGACAATCGTCCGGAATGATTTCACGTCGCCGGCTAAGCGAGCTCTCCTAAACTCAATTGGGACCCTGGTCAATCAACTGGTTAAGACATCCGTCTGATCTCGAATCCAACAAAATAACAATCTGATCGTTATTATTTCGAGCACCGCCTTCTTTTATGACTATGAGAAACGGCGTGGAACGAATTCATTGACGCTCAATTGACGATTATGATTCCATTGTCTAGTCCTTTTCATTTCAACTTGTCATTCATTTTTCCACCGTTCAATTCTAATTGTTTAATCAACGGGTTTTAAAATTCAGTCCACAGTCAATTGGATTTTGATTTCAAACCAATTATTTACGTTTATTGATTTTACAATATTTCCAATTCCAAAATTGTTTTTTCAAATAATTTTTTTAAATCATTTTTTGGAAAAATAGTTTTTTCAAGAAATACAATTTTTGTCTCCCATTTTAGGACAGAAGTTGAACATTCTTTTTCACGGTCAATTGAGCAAGTAAATTAAATTGATAAGGATTTAACAAACCAAACAAGTGAGATCAGCATAAATTTCATATATGAATGGAACGAAAAACAAAAAAATTTGGAAAATGGCACTCTGGAATCAATTCGAAGGATTATTTATGCAGGAGTGTACGTGTAATGGCAAACGGTCGATTGGATTAACATCGGTGCGCCCTTATCTTGCACTTCCCGGTTCGAATGCGATTCCGTTTGATTCTCCTATTTTGATTTATGGCACGGAAAAAGCTGCTTTCAGCACTCGATCAATACGTTATTCTTATTGGCGTGTTTCTAACAAATAATATCAAATTCAAACCCGTCATATCGTGCATCAAAACAACTTTTCATTTGAATGTAAAAGTGCCTCGCGCTCTTCTTTTCTTTATGCTTTACAATCTCGTTAATATGTTTCATGTGAAAAAAGGAACGATTCACAGAAGTTGTGAGAATGTTGTTTATTTTTTTTATCTTTCATACGTATCGCTCCTTCCTTGTGATTTTAATTACAGTTTAAAAATTAATCCGAACGGTACCGCGACTACCGGACATTTGCGTTTGATTTACAGATTACCCCCGCTTGCGGCTTGGCTCATACATTTCTTAAGTTCATAAATTAAAAGCTTACGCGCGCTTTACGATCACCGGCCAGCTATAAAACATTTACTGTAACATAAAATAGCGCAAAAAATGAGTGAAAGTTCATAAATTGCCAAGAGGAAACGTTTTCAACAATATATTTCAATACGTTTTCATACAATTTGTTGTGTATACCGTGTGCCTTTCTATTGTCTTCGGTGAACAACCGAATGATATACGTGGTCACCTCACGGACGAACTACTCATCTTTGGTTACTTTCAAAAATTTAAAAATAATTTCAAAAAACACGAATAAGTACAAAGTTGAAAATTTTTTTCATACTCGGCCATGCTGTTTGGTTTTAAAAAATGAACAAAATTCATTCACGAACTTTCAAAAATATTTTAGCAGGTTTAAATCAAATTTCATTTTTTTGATGTTGTAATTTTTAAGGCCCAGAGTTCAAAACCTGCTGTCGGAAAATTTGTTCCAAGCTTCTGTTAAATTGAAATATCGACAAAATTTAATAACAAATGGAAAACTAACTTCATGAAAATTAAAAAATGAAAACAAATGAAACGCTATTCCAGTAATATAAAAATCTCAAGTTTTAAATCATATGAAATTAGAGTGGAAAATAAGTTTATTTCAAAAATATGAAAGTAATAAAAATTATAAACTAAAATAGAAATTTCTACTAAACGACAGTTTAGTGAAAGTATTTATAATAAAATTTGTAGAGTCATTTCTCATGTAATAAACAATTTCAAACAAATGAAGAAAACAACAGTAAAATGAAGGAAAACATTAAAAAATGTGTACCAACGTTTGTCTCATTGGAGAAATTCGTAATTGTTGATTCAAAATTAAATTTGCAATTGTTAATACGGCAAATTAGTGACGTGTGCATTGGCGTTAATCACATGAGACACATCCCGGTTCGCCCACCAACATCCGCTGAGAGGCGACACGAAAGGTTATTACACCTTTTTACGGGCCGAAAGTCCCTGGACCATAAATGCATCAGGCATATTTCTCAAAAGCGAAGGTCGGGATCTCGAGGCAATGACGCAATTCGCGCGTTACGGAATATTCGGTACGCCATGAGTAATGAGCTCTGACATGTGCTGTGCCGCAGAAAAGTGCGCCTTTTGCAACCGGCCTGCGGTCAGCGATCGTCAGCTGGTAATTGGAACGTGTGTAAAACCCTTTTTGCACTCCGCGTTCTCCGAATGTTTAATTGGTTTTCGGTCAAACATTTTTCCCGGGTAAAATTTTATCCGAATACAGAAGTGCAGTTGGCTGTTCAACTCATCTGTCGGGAGGGCCGTCATTTTTCATCGTCATCGATGTAAATTTTCAGGCTTTCACGTCAGCAATCATTAACGGTTATATTATCTCGGTTGTGGGATCTCATAGGTGGACAACTATATATGATGTTTCTAAAACGCATTCACCACTCGGCTCCGATGCATGAGAGTGCACATTTGATTAACAACTTTGTTTTCTTTTACAAGGCAATTTATATTCCGCTTCGTCGGCCACTTTATGATAAATCATTTTTTCCCGCAGGATGAAAATGATCATTCAACAATGAAAACGCGCTCGACAGCGTTGCGTTGCGTAACGAGTGAACAAGTTTCAGAATTGCCGGTCAAATTGGTAGAACCGAATTTCGCAAGCTGAATATAAGAAACTATAAGATTCATACGTCTTCCTTCCACCTAACGTTTTTTTTCTGCCAACTTCGGACTGTATTCGGGATGACAGGTGTTTCGTAAACATTAAAGCTTTTTTATGGTAATTTATTGTCAGGGACGCGGAAAAAAAGGACGTGCGACAAACGACTCTGTGTGGACTTTTACTTTTAATTTATTCGCCGATGGTTAATTACAAAACTGAGATAGAAAAAAGTGTAATTGAAAATGTTTATTCTAATCTGGCTTTTGAAATCGGCCTGATTATAGATATCGGGATTGGAATATCGTGAGAACGATTTCGGGATTCGGGTTTGCAAGTGTGGAAATGGTTATCGATTGATAGCTCATTTGCGTAGGTCGAGGCGAACACGTGGGCAGCTTGACCGGTAGCGTGACTGGAAAAACGAGACTTGTGACAGAAGTCGCGGGTCCACCTGTTGGTGCGTAACCCCTTACGCGCCAGACTGCGTGGGTCTCTCGTGAAAATTCTGCGCAATTTCTGCACAAAGAAACCAACATCTCAATTTTTTCGAATCATTTTAATAATAAGTGTCAATTAGGCAGTACCAAAAGTTATGTTTTTCAAATTTACAGAGGTAATTAAAAAAAAACACAATTACATAAAGATGTCAAAAATTACAAGACAAAGAAATTTAAAAATAAATAAAATGTTAAGGTGTTTCAAAATGTTAAATTTGTTCAGTTAAAGAAAAAATTGTAAAAGAAATGAAGATACCACTGAGTTAATTTGAGGAACTTTGTTGTTTTAGTGATAAGAACATTTATTTTTGAAATAAAGATTGAGATTTTGGACAGCTTGAATGATGTCTATTTTATTAGTCCGAAGAAGCTGAGGAAGTTGATCAAGAATGCAAATTGGAATGATTGACAGGGTACCGTTTCTCTTTCGGACAAAAAATTCTGAGCGGTGTGACGTCACGCCAATAATAACGTCATAGCGTCTGGTCGCTGAAAGTGAAACTTATGACTTCGATTCAGTTTTTCGGTTTGACGGTAAACTGCAGTGGGAATGAGAGAAACTGCGTGGGCAAAATGTATTTTAACCCGACGCTCGTTTGTCTGGCAAGGAAAATAAACTTTGCAAAACTATTCCGCCGTTTGCTGAGAATTTCCAGCGACACTTGTCTCGCGGAACCTTTCTTATTTCTACTAATAAACATTCGGTACGAAAATAACCCAATAAAGAAAGTCCAGTCCATGAAACAAAAACAAGCTGTTTTTCTTTTCAGTTTTCCTCGCTAATGAACTAGAAAAAAGTTAATTTGATTCCAACCATTTGAATCATTTTATTTTCTCTCCTTAATTACAATTATCATTTTAAATTAATTTTTTTGTCGTGTATTCTTCACGAAAATGGAGCTTTGAAATGATTAAATGTGGTTTGACTTATGGGTTGTATTGACAACGTATGATCCTTTCGGCTGAACGTAAACATTGGCTTATCCTCTTGTTCGCTGTACTTGTCGATTTATGGATGTATCAATCAATCGAACCGCGACTCTCTGATTGCATATACGTGTTAAAGAAGATATCACTGGCACATTACACGGTGTCGTATATAATCCAACACCTAGAGGGGCCATGTTCGCTTTCCTTTATCGCGTTTCCATCAAGCGATTTGAATTAGCGTTTTTTCACACTCCCCGTTCAGGCTTGATGTTTATGCGATGACCCGGTCATCATGTTGAAATTACACGACAGCGATCGTGATTTTCTCTCGCCGATCATCGATATTATATACCTATTGATTTTTTTCGTTACTCAACAAAAGAGACATTTTTATTTCAACCGAGCGACTTATATTTTCCATCATGCCCAAGCGTCAGACTGTCTCGCGCAAGAAAGTTAATAGAGCGTGCAAAATGTCGGGAGTATATAATTTTTCGTCTACCAATGTTTATTCATAAACACCATTTTCAACACGCAAACTAATCAGCTCCTTACAATTTGACCAGAAAGTTTTCAATAATGTCAAAATTGGAGTACCATTTTTGTTTCAGTGGATGTGGAAAGTGGAAAACGGATTTTTTTGTATTTCCAAGCTCTCTGATGTTTTTCGCTTTTGGAGTTATTCAAATGGTCGTTTGAGTAAAAAAGTGAAAATGCCGTGTGAATTATCATTATTATATTCAATTGCAAAAGGTGATTATCTAGGTAATGCCACTCCAAGGCGTTTATCTTATTTTGTGTAAGTTGAGAATAATTGTTCGTTGTGTGCGTGTTGCCAGGGACTCGTTGCGTTGCTGCTGCACGGACGAATCGTGCCATTTGACTCGTCACGATCACGTTTATATACTGAACGCCAGGTTGATGCATAGGTACGCGCTTTTCTCGTAACACGTGTCCTGTGCAAACGATTATGGCGTTATTCAAAAGAGCGAACACCGAACTCTTATTCCTTTCAACTCTTTTTCATTTATTTATCATTAAAAATAAACAGGTATGCAACAATTTTACAAAAAGTGTAAATGTAAAACTCAGACTCGGAACAACAAAAAAAATTTTTATATTTTAATTTAAATTTATATTATTAAAAATTTACAGATTTTTATAAAATAAATTCTATATACGTATATGTATTGTTCAGAAAATATAAAAATCGTCAATGACACTTTTACCATATTATACAATGAGGAGGGACTGCATGGTAATTGTTATTTGTACTTGGCAAGAAAAAATAATTGAAAAAGTTGGTTCAACTTTCTTGACACAGAGTGTATAAATGTCATTATGACCCGGAGGTGTAAGCGTTGCTCGGAATCTTGCCCTGAGCGGTATAACGATCGGTAAATCGGACATTTTAAAGACCGCCTCTCGTGCTGCTGCGCCATCGCAAAGGCCAGAGAGACTAGACGTTTTCATATCTTCGTTCACGTTCACACGAGCCGAACCGGCGAACGAAAAATCGCTCGCATTAAAATGCCCGGCCATCTTGCGACGGTACCGGCGCGCCGACGACATAGCGCGGATTCCCTCTCTGTTAATTTATAATTAATTGTTCTAATGGCGCTCTTACAAGATCCGTCTGTCAATTAGACGGCGATTTAGAGTTCCATTGAAATTCCGCGAGCCTAGATCACGGTCAGCGATAACGCCCAGTGGGATACACTGACGATTCACGACAGACGCGGATAATATGCCAAAGATGTCACGTAATGAGCATTTTGAAAGTTCGAATCGAATTGAAAAAGATTTAAATCGTCGACTTATTTTTATTCTTCCTGATAAATTGTTGACCGTTGAGATACATACAATGGGTCACTTTTGATAGGGAGAGAGGGGAAGGGGGAAAAATGAAAAGAGAAAATAGTGAACGATGGTTCGGTGAAAGGATGAAGATAAACATTGGGTCGTGGAAAAAAGATGAGGAATTTGTTGAAAACAATGTACGAAATTTGGGCGCGCGATCAGGCCCGGTACTTTGCGGCGGTCAAAAATTAATTACCCCGATATTTTAACCGCTTTTTGGTACCGGGATTTTTAAGCACCGCTAAGAAATGAGCGGGAGAAATTTTTTCGACGAGGTTGTATGTTTTGTACATGAGAATGGTTAATTAAAAGAATCGTTTCTGCCGCTCTTGGGATAATTACACGACTTGTGAGAGCGCCTTTTCGTTCGTCCATTTGTCAGATGTTTCCGTCATTCGTCACTGGGTCGCATTTATTAATCAGAATTCACCAATTGGTTAACGCCGATTTTCGAAGTCCACTGAGCTTGTACCGTCCATGAGAATTTGATATCATCATTGAACAGACGAACCGGAGTCGTGATTCTTCCACGAAAAGTCGAGCCGATTTTCGGTGTAAATTTTTCACACGCCCATATATCCTTCGACTGAATTCGATCCTCCGTATTATGTCACCCCGATGACCTAATACCAAACACCAACCTCCGCACAATATAAATGTCCCTCCGGTTGCAACTGGTCGCAATGATTTAAAAGCAGTCAAACCGTTTGTCCGCACTTTCCGACCAGATTTGTTGGTTGAATAAAAATTAATCGCCGTTTATTTATTATGGAATATAACATTTTCATAGTGAAAATATTTTATTAGGTGTTCGCGCACCAAGGGATTAAATAAAAAGCAGTCAACTTTCTTCGAAGAAACACGATGAATCGTAAAATTGTTTATTTACATTTACATTATTCAGGCATTCGCAGCGACGACAGATATGATAAGTTTAAAATCGCAATCAGAATCGTTGAGCACTTCGTCTCAGATTCTGATTTGTTGCTTTTTGATTGTAAACGCATGTTTATGGCGGATCGTTAAAAGTTGTAACTAATATTAAACCCGCGGTTTGCTGTACGTATTAAACAGTGACGTTATACATTCTAAATCATCCGTCCTGATCGCCAATTAAATACCCATGTTTGTACACATTTTACATTACATTTTTTCCTCTCGTCCCGAGGAGTTTCACACCCACCGTTAGGCATTCATTAAACCAATTCAATATTGTAATTTGACTGAGAAAAAGAAAAACATTTTTGCCGAGAAAGATTGTAAACACGGATTTTGCATAGCTGGGGCGCTGTAAGAGAGGCATTTTTAAACCCACTTTGACATCAAAACGCTAAATACCAACGGCCGCTTTTGTCGATGATTATTAATAATTTTGCTCGCGGTCATTAACTTAATGATTCACGTAGCACGGTGCGCATATCAGAAACGGTTTATAGTATTCATTGCCCCCCTCGTAAATGAACTAATGACTGTTCCCCACTGGTTATTTCATCTTTAAAACATGTATATCATTTCAGAACTTCTTTTTCACATGCAAAAGCCGTGACGCCAAAAACTCTTTGAAGCTGGTTTTATCATTGTAAAAGTTCAAAGGAAAAATGATGCAGTTGATGCTGGCCCGATTCTTGAACATTTTTATGTTCCGTGAGAGGGCATTTCATTGAAGCCAAGAGCAATCGTGTGAGCGAAACACACTCGACTTCAGAGAGGACTGTTCGTTTTAAATTAACAACAAAAAGAGGCAGGCACATTCGCGGGACCAGGAATGAGACGGTCGGACAATGTTGCGGACTCGGACAATGCGTTTCCTTTTCCCAAGCCGACCGGGGGCTGACGTTTTTTTCCTCGCCGGTTTCTGGCGGTGCAAAAAGCTCGGTACGCGAGCTCTTTTTTCCCATCGAATGCCTCGCATTTGCGTAGCGAGGCAAAGAACGAGCCGAGCCGAGCGAGCGAGCCAAGTCGGTAGACACGGCCGCGCCAATCGGCTGTCTCGGTTCGAGCGCCGAGCCACGATCCCCCCTTGCTCTCGATCAGTGCCACGGCAATCGCGTAGACGCGCCGATGCTCGACCAGCACTTGGTCTTCGGGACCGATCGAGAAACGATGACGCGATCACGCGCGGCAACCTCGCGGGTTGCCCTTGACAGTGCGCAGTCCGAACCGGTCGTCTAATACAGTGCAAAGTTGTGTGCGATTCAGTGTGAACTCCGAGAGTGATCGTGCGAGTTTGACAGTTTTTTTTCTCTCTGTCTTTTATTCGCCATGGCGCCACCCGATAAGATATCTGGATCTAATCAAAATTTATCGGTGTCTGTTGCTGGTGAGTTCTACCGACTTTTTCCAACCGATTTTCCAACCGATTTTATGCCGATCTTAATGAAAAAATAAATCCTACAAGATGATCACAGAAGATAAACAGATTGATAAGATCCGGAAACTTGAAACCTGTTTCAAAATTCCGGTTTGATAAGACCGGAATAACAATTTGTACATCAACAAGGATCGCTGTTTTGGTGTTGAAAATTCCGACCCATTTCGTGACTTTTCAACGGTGACTCACGATTTCTCACGGCCAAGCCAAACAAATCGTTATTATATTACAAATTTGACTTTTCCTACCGACCAAATATTTGGAGGAAAATGTATACTTCGCGTCAAGAATAAATCGAGTATTTATGAGCCGGGACAGTTTTATGGTTTTCATTTTCTCTTTTTTTCGCACGTGTTTTAGCATCGGGGCGTGTGAATGAACGTGGCCGGTTGGTTTTTCAGTCACCTGTTGTTCCGGAGGAAAAGCGAGGGTTCGGATCGGCAGGTACCTGCGCGCTTGCTGGATCGTGAAAACGGGGTTTGGGCTCTGTGAGAACCGCAGAGTGCTCGGCTTTTTGTTGGTGGTTGCCAGTTTCATGCCGATTATTATAGTTTAGATAGCTGAATGCTATCGGATTGTGGGATCTGCGGTTTAGTGACTGGAACTAACGCGGAAATATTTATTTCGCTTGGCGCTAGCGCGATGTGTTTGTTGAAGAGCCGGAGGGATCCAGCAAGTAATTAGTTATGTAATTCACAGATTAGAATTTGAAATGTCAAAGTTCGTTTCTCCTGCGAATTCTATTTTATTCAAAACAACCAAAATTTTTTCTGTCACTTAAGTTTTGCAATAATAATGAAATAAACAGTAATTCTAAGGAAAACCGGTTGACTTCATTTTTAAAAAATTCAAAAAATAATTCCTTGAAAATTCATTTTTGTATGCATATGATGCATATGAAAATATTCATTTATAAAAAATTCAATATTTAAATAAATTTTTAGGTTAATCTAAACATTTAAAGATTTGCATTTTTTTGAAATTTTGAACTTTTTTGTTTTTACTTCTATAGTAATAAGAAAAATTGATTGTTTTTAAATGATTGTCTTATTACACTTAATCAAAATAATGTATCAACCGGATAAATTGACCAGATTTAATCCAAATTTCGTGTACAATACATTAACTAAATGAAAACAAAAGCTGGTCAAGCAAATACATAAAATGAATCATAAAGTTTCCCAAGGGGGAACTCCGAAATTTATTTCGCTACTTTATTGGTCGATCAAATTTAATGGAACGAAAGCACCGACTGCCCCGTAGTCACAACGCGTTTAGACATTGGTTTAGTAAAAATTTCGACCGAGCTAATTACGAGAGACACGGATCGCTTTCGTTTCGGCTTTATCTTGCTCGCGTTCATCAATTAAACCGCGTCGTTGGAAAGTTCAAGATGTGAACTTCCATGCGCATAATAATTCCAGCGTTAACCTTTCGGCTATAACAGTTTTTTTTTCTTCCGCGCATTTTAACGGCCCAGGTCGGTGTGAGATCAAAAAAACATTTTTCGGTTAATACAAAACAGGCGGTGTGGCTTTTTAAGTATAGCTAATTTGAGGATGTTAAATTAATTGATTTCTTATCCTAAGAGAAAAACTTTCGTGAAAGTAACAGGTGCCGAATAAGCATCGCTTTTTCTCCGTTTTTCAATCGACGTTTGTTTTTTTTGTACATTTTTTAATCCCTTTTTTTGAGACATTTTTTAAAACTTTTTTCAAATTTTATATCTAGGGTTTAGTTTTTTTACGGTCAGTATAAGAACGTCGGAATTCAAATAACAAAAATAATGAGAAAAACATCACCGAAACTCTTACGACGAGAGTATAAAATAGTGAGAGCGAAATGAAGAATAAAAAGTCGCCTCTGAAAGCCACCTGACCAATCGTAAAAATGACTTGGTCTATTCACGGAGTTCCGAGACCCCGACCCGACTATTTTCATTCATACTTTTACTATCTCTGACAAAATGGTATCTCCTCCACGTGTTGAGACAAAAACGCCGCTCAATTTTTCATCCTCGACGTCAGAAGCGTGCCCTTAATCACCCTACTAAATTTTCCGATTTTCCTTCCGGCAGAAAAAAGAAAAAAAAAACTGGTACGACTGTATACACAAAAAACTAAAAATAATACGACCGGATGAATCGTGACACGAGCTCAAATCTGGAAACTAGTCCGCACCTGCGTCTATTTTACATACCCAAGCCTACCGGTTTATAATGTCGTCGGTCTAAATTTAACCTCGCAAGAAACAATTCTGTGTTGTCAATTGAAAAAAAAAATTAAAAAAAGAGACATTCTTATATACCATGTGAGAGTGAAAATTTGTTTCATCTATAAATATAGAATTCAAGCGAGGAATCGTATGAATGTTATACGGCCGTGTACACAAGTTAATTTGTCCTCGAGACTCGGTGAGATTAAACAAAGCTTCTAACTCATAAGAAATTGCGCTTCAAGATAAGCCGGCTTCCTAGCCAATGTCACGGGAAGGTGCACGGCTGTACGATTGTGTGTATAGCGACCGGACTTATGCGACTCTCACGGATTACCAATCTTTTCATGGCGGTTAAATAAATCGAGACGCCGCACTCTTGGATAAGGCTCCTGACGAATGAGCTCTTTGTGATGTCCATTATTAGGACTGATTAGAAAGTGATATCAATTGGATGTCTCCGTGTATAATGAAATGTGCAAAACAATTTCGAGTCGATAAGACCTGTCTGCTATGAATTATTCATAACATCATTTTTTCTGCTTGGCCACTTTTTATGAGATAACGAGTATTTGCAATCAATTGAAAATTGTTTTACTCAGTCACCTCAGATGTGATTAATTAGAACGAGGGGTTTTTTTTCTTTGGTCGTCAGGAAATCGCGATTAGAGGCACACTTTCCGTCGGGAAATTCAACTCGAGAAAAGAACACGAGTAACACTCGTCGCGATTCGGACGAGATCACGCCAGGAATGCTGGTGCGTGATGAGAGGAACGCCGGGGAAGTGTCAATTTACATGGTGAATTTAGCTCGAAGAAAAGCGTTTCAGATAAGACGTGACGCACGGCATTCGAATGATAGCGACAAAGATCGAATTCAATCGGACGCCTCTTTATGGAGTAAATAAAGTAATAAGCGTGCTCGCGTTGATCACGTGACGCAATCGTGACTGCCGTTTTCCATTTTCTCAGAAGAAAAACTATATATAAGATGCCTATAATTTTCGTTGGACATACAAATTATGCGAAGTGGAGAAATTTAATATGCCGACTTTTAATGGAAATCATCAATCGGTCGGTGTTATTCATCTTTTATCGTGTTATTAAAATGGTAATAACAAATTACGATAACGTTTTGTGAATTCAAAATGAAAAATTTTGCGGCGAAGGAATGTGGAGGGAGATGATGAAGTTGTAAAAATGTTGATTCAATTTCATAGCCATTATCTAACTGGTTGGAGAGTATGTACGTACCGCGCGGGTCGTTATTTTCGTTGGCAGTTCGATCCGTTAAATTGATCTTGACGACCGAGGAGTAACCGGCACAATTCGTATGCCGTGCTCTCTTAAACAAATATAGCCAGGGAACAATGAGACATTTTGTTTACAGCGACACAATGACGAGTGTTCAAGACGCTCGATTGAGCGCTCAACTTACTATCGTACGTTCAACAATTACAATTCTTTTATATTTTTTTCTAGAACAATAACAAACACATCAACTTTTCATTTCGTCATGTTCCTTTTTCAAATTCATGACTCATAATTTTACAGTAAAAACATTTCATTAACAATATTTATAGTTCTAAAATAATCCATGTTTTTTCAAGGAAACAAAATTTTGAAAATTATTATACTGAATTCATGAATTTGAAATTACATCATGTTTCATCTTTATCGAATTTATGATTTCTAATAGTGAAAATAAAATAAAATAAAAAATAATAGTTTTTTGTTATGTAAAGGAAAGATTTTGTAAAATTATAGCTTTTTGAAACTGAAACTTTTTTAAAATTATAAACTTAAATGAGATGTGTAGAAAATTGAAGATTATGAAGCAATCGAGTTAGAAAATTTTAGCGAAACGCAAATTGGTAGCGAAATGCAAAATTCGATTAGGCATCGTGTTACAGCCGGTGTCATAATGCGGCGCGTAAACTCAAGATGAGTTTTCGAAACGCCGCTCGCGAAGCGTCGGAAGCACATAATAATATTGGGATAACGACTTCACTTATCCCGATAGTGTTTGGCGACGATTAGCATAATAAGGTCGGTTTGCAAAAATGCCTTTTGTGCGCCATTATCAACGCTGTTATTTTTTCTCCAACCGACGACTCTCTCGTCATTTCATTAGCACGTTGCGCAACGAGTGTGCAAAACTCTCGGGCGACAATGATTTAATAACAATCAGCTGTCAGTCAATTGCGAGCTGCTGAGCAAGCTCGCGAACTGATCCCTGATTGATATATTCAACGAAAAGACAAACATTCTGCGCCAATTGAAATATAATATTGGAATAAAAATTGTGGTCGAAAAATTATGATACATTTTGATTACAGGAAATTGTTGCTGCTGAACAAGCGATTAGAATTTATCAACGGGAATGAGTTAATGAAAGATAAGCTCTAATTAGTGTAAGTGAAGGGAAATGAAAGAGCAGAGCGGATAAAAAATGGTAAATTATATTCGTTTATCGAGAATTAGTTGATAGGAAGCGGTGATTTGTTGTTGGAATTCATAGAGGGGAAATTTATTAGCCCGTATATGCACAAGAAAATTTCATAAATCATTCATTTTTTTTATTGATCAAAATCTATTACTATTTTGATATTCATTTTTTTTTCATCCCAACTTTTCAAAAAATCTAACATGATGATCTAACCAAGGATCAACTCTCGAGCCCTGCTGCTCTAATGGCGTCCAACGAGGGGACCAACCATTTCACAAAACACAAAAAGCCGCCGACCAATAAAATTTGGCTAAAAAATTTTATTTCCTTCCTTTTTGTTACGCAACTTCCGTCTAAGCCTCTTTTGCTAAACTTTTTTTTCGGTCAACAAAGAAGCCCTTTCTGGATCGTTCTTTTTTTTTTCAAACGTCGTAACACAGTTGTCTGTTTTACTCTCTTTTTTAATCTCATCCCAAGAGGAGTAGCGTAATTATAAATTATGACTGTTGAAATCTGTCGGGCGAATTTCACTCAGGTCTTTGTGCCATTTCTTTTCTTTGGCGCGCGATGTACGCGATCGTTGCTTCATTTCTTCTCCTGGACGCTTCGAGGCGAGTCGGAGCTAACGAACTTCCGACCGAAGGCATCGACCATTAACTCGGCAGGTTTCTCGGAATGGAGCAAGCCTCGATCCTGACGGAATCGCGTTATAAGGACCGGTCGCGGCGGTGGTGCTACTCGTCTCTCATACGTAGCATGGTCTGCCTCTATTGTAAAGCGCGCACCGTGTCTGGTTTCTTGCG
Organism: Trissolcus basalis; assembly: GCA_025266255.1. NCBI lineage: Eukaryota > Metazoa > Arthropoda > Insecta > Hymenoptera > Scelionidae > Trissolcus > Trissolcus basalis. The sequence continues at coordinate 79,567 of JAAMPD010000118.1, forward strand.
ATTACGTTTTCAAACGTTCATTCTCTCTTCGGAGGCTCATTTTTATTTCGCAAATTGACTTCGCGAGTTATGAAATCATTTCAGGAAACTGTTTGTAAATTAAGTTTCAAATGTTGATGCAAAAAAAAAAAAAAGAAATCAGCCTTTTCCCATACTCGGGATATATTATTTCTTAATTGAGTTGTCCCGGCGGGAATATTGAACATTTTTCTCATTTCCGGATATGCAACTTGATCGCGGGAACAATAAATAATTTCTTTACGATATCGTTCCGCTGACAGGCAAATGTCGGCGATTTTCGCACGGTCACGAGTTTTGAAATGGCACATAAAAACATTCAGCTGTTTTGTTCTCGAGTTTTCAACCTTTTTCTTTTATTATTTTTTACAGATATTTCGTCAATAAAAACACCACTCCCCGATCCAATTTTTGGAATAGCTTCAGTACTTGGAAACAAAAGAAATAAAATATGTATTTTTATGATTTTTGAATTTAGAGTAAAATTTGCATTTTTTTTTCAAATTAATGTAATGCAGAGTATGCAAAAGCGTATGCTCAGACTCGACTCATCATACGTCCATAGAAAGCCTGGGAAGCGTCGACCTGGCGTCAAACAGGTCGAGGAAAGTATAGAGGAGTCATGTATACAAGTGCGATATGTCGGCGGGACGACGTGCATCGCGATATTAACACATTCTAGTCTCGGACTTTTGACTCGGCACAAAAATCTCAAATCTAGATTTCCCCTCCGATACAGCGGTACGTGCGAAAACGAAACCACAAAAATCACGCTCCGCAGCGTGTCGTGACGGTTTTTATTACGTTGTCGCGCGGGGCTGTAAATTTTGACCGGAGAAATCGTGACGTCTTGATTTGTTGCGATCAGAAAAATTTGAGATGAAATTAATATGCACGTGGCGAAAATAAAAAGCACCCGACTTGTTTTTTCGCTCGAATTTCAACATAAAAATGAAAGTCGTGAGTTTGTTTTTTTTTACAAAAAATTGTTATTAAGATCGAATGATATTGAAAATAAAATAATAAAAGAGTCAAAAAATTAACGAAAATAAAAATTAAAAAATAAAGTATAAATAAGGCATGAAAAATAAAGTCATTGCTTTAATTTTTGTCAAACATTCAGTACTCGTGTGTCAGCGGTATGTAAATTGTCCAAGAAAAATGAGGGTCGTAAAAGTTTGAGGGAATATAAGTGTGGTTGGGAATAATTTTTGTACGGTGGAATAAAATGATTCCCTAATTCAAACAAAGGGAAATAAGAAAGTGGCTTATCTTGCGGACGTGACGATTATGATACGGAAATTTACGATTCGTAGGGCCAAATTTCAACAAATTTCCCATACGGGCGTGAATTACTACGCTCTTTTGTTAATTCAAGATTACGCTTATCTTTCGCGCGGGCAAACTTGATCGTCACCGCGCGGCTAAATGAAGACGTGATGATGGCCGAGATTAGCTCGTCACGAAAAACGCCGCCACTTATCTGAAAACCGAGAGCAGGGTCCGGTCTCGTGGCAAGTCGTTAATAACAAGTGTCGTGCAATTAATAACCGTTTTGCTTGTCGCCCGGGCGCATGCTCAGCCGATACGGTAACCCGATTTTGTTTCTTTTGCCCGTTCCTTCTTCTTTTCCCCCCTCTTTGTCCTTCTTTTTTTCCATCCTCGATTAATCTCTCTCGTTGCACTTGCACTTGCAATGAAGCCTTTTTATGTCGGCGAATAACTTACGATACGAAAAAGCGATTTTAATATACGTGCAGCTCTCCGGGCGAGTCGAGGCACTTTCTCTCGCCGGCGTGCAACACAGCTCTCAATAACGATTATCGCACGTGACTCGACGAAACTAAAACACCGCGCAATATACACGCACCCAGATCTACTTCAATTACAGATAAGCGCATCTTTCGACCGGCCCGAAATAATCTTCCCTTTTAGACTTTTAAAAGCCTTTTCTTTGATCATTTCGAGCCATTCAAATTCTATTTGTCATCTCTTTTTACTGATGAACTCAAAACTCAACTGCATCCATAAAGCTAATGCCCCAGTTTTTTATTCCATTTGTTTTTATTTTAAATTAAAATAAAAAAATAATACGCCCATAATTCAAAAATGATTGAGCTCCTGAAATTGGAGAAATTTAATTTACATATTGGCATAAATCGTACAGTTATAAGTCATTCGTGTTTTGACAAATTTAAAATTGAATTTCTTGAATTGTAAATGTGATTGATTAAATTTTGCTAGAACCACGTTAAATTGACTGTATTGAAAATTTAAAGAATAAATGGTCGGAGTTGTTGGTTCTTTGACGTAAAAACGTGAAAATGATTTGAATGATTCTAAAATGAATGATGAGTTTTCGCAATTGCAATTGTCGAGTGATAACGATCGATTGTGTTCAAGGGGGTGAGAGAATGAAAAATCATCGGGTGGCCTTTATCTGCACTTGAATGGAACCTGTTGAGTCTCGCAACATTCCGACACATCAATTTGATATTTTGTTTCGTGTATTGAATTACGTGGTCTGAGGACATTTGATAATCCGGCATTCTTCGTGCTATAGCCGTGACTGACATTTCGGCGCTGTGTTCACATCAGTTATTCGTTTCACAACTCCCCGAGTTTGTCTCTCGCCTCTTTTTGTCGCTCCCGAGTTTGTTTGAATCTGTTACGTCACGCACTGACGAATTATTAATTTTGATTTATTCTCCCGGGTTCGTTTCTGCCGGCCTGTACAATGGACCCGCTTTTTTTGCCCCGTCCGAACGAGGAATTGTTTATTCGATTACCGCCAAAAGTGACATGCGCGAAATGAAAGAAAATTACAAAAAAAAATCAAAAACACAGACCCGACGAGACGAAAAAACGTATCAGCCCGTTAGATTTTATTTTCGTCTTCGTTTGGCCATTCTGATCACGACCGGCGAAGAATTTGTTGCAGCTACGTGAACGTTTTGTTGAGTTTCTGAGATAATTGGGATGCGGAAATCAAGGTCATTTAAATAAATTCTGTGTCAAGTTTATGACGAATAATTGGACGAGCAGAAAAAAAAACAACAGAAAAAAAGAACCATAATGATATTCCGATTTGAAATTTTTTGAGACAAAAAAATTGTAGCTAAAATTTTGAGATTCCCATGTAATAAATTGTTTGCGACCATGAGTCATGTCCCGATGAATGACTTTCGAATTGAAATTAGATTTTAATCAGTATTGAATAAATGTAAGAGTCCGCGGAATTACCGCTGTGAGAGAGCCGTGGGGAAAAATAAATAACACTTGTGGTGTGTGAGATGAGCTGTCGCTACCTCGCTATATCAAACAGAGTCAAACAAATTTACGAGATAGACTGAAAGATAAAACTTTTCGTTCGCTGCCTTCCTTTTTTTTTGTCTCATCCGATTAAATTATTGTGTCACGGGAACGTGAATTGAAAACCCTTGACTTTCTGCTGTTTCCGCGCTCTCTGTCGTTATGATTTTAAGTTTACAAGGTCCCAGTGAAAATAAAAAAACGCGAGTGAGAAAACATGACAATCGTCTGTCGGGTTGTATTACAACGCATAATTTCCGGTTTACAGTTATACAGCAAAGCGGAATAATGGCCCGTTTTTTTTAATACCTCAACAAAATTATGACTAGCAGAGTGCGAGTACAATTTGCCATTCCCTCGTTCTTGTCTTTGGCGCTTGAAATGTACATTTAACCATGTTTAATGGTATATCCGAATGAAACCAGGTCTCACATTGTGCCGGCGCATCTTTTTGCTCGAACATGCGCAAATTTACATTACACTTGCATTTTTTTTGTAACGCACTTATGATTACTTCCAGTAGCTTCGACTTTACATAATTTTACAATTAGCGAGGGTAGCATAATCATTTTTCATTCTAGCCGTCTCGACTGTGCTTTCATTTATTTAACAACAGTAAATATTATTCAAACCGGTGAGTTTTTAAATTGAAAATGAACAAATTTAATTCATAAGCATATCTGTTTCTTTTTTTAGATTATTTCAAATATAAACAAATTTCATTATAAATTTATCCCTTTTGAATGTTTCAGATATGTTTTATATTCTTATGGGCAAACATAAATAGATGGCCCATATATGACTATATTTACAACAACAAAAATATCTCATATAAAATAGTCTATTAGTGTTACCAATCCGGTTTATTAATTATTATATATATATTTTTTGTTATTCTATGTTTACCTTTATATAAACGAGATAAAATGCAAGTCGTGCACAGGTGAAGCGACTTTTCTCGTCTGGCGTGTATACAAAACCGGGACAAACGGAGAGCGGAAACCGCGAGAGCGACCCGTTCCGCTTGCTTCGTATCGGATCGGCTTTTTCTTTCAGTGCATCACCTTTGCGTATTGAAATAGGCTCGATGAGAACTACCGGCGATGACTCATCGCTGCGCACTCTTCTCCATTCAATAATTAAATTAATCACTGCTTTCCTCTTTCCTCTTTTTGCGTGCCGCTTTGTTGTTTAGGACCTGTTACGTTTTCGGCACTAACCGCAAATGCCTGCAAAAAGTAATTGGTTATTAAAATGTTGATGCGATGTTTTGATAAGCGACTTAGAAACTCGCACAGCCGCTTGGGATCGATTTCGGTGCTCATGTTCGAAAGTGTAATTATTTTTCAAAGCCTTGTCGAATGTGAATTTCCAACCGGAGATATTGCGTGTAAGAGCAAATTTATGGGAGCGATTAATTATAAAAATTGTGCGCGCGGCTTCAGTTGCACGATCAATTTTCATTAAGGTGGTTCAATTTTGGGGTCCCGGGCGATGAATATTTGTTTGTGTGTGATGAAAAAATTAATGCGACTTTTAAGACAGTTCCTTCGTTTGGTTCATTTCGGCTTTTTTTTTTCTTTTCTGACCGGGTTACTTGATACGCGTTTGTACAGCAGGCAAGTCGAAAATAAAATTTAATCCAAGATAAGCATCAGAACTGTGAACTTTTGCCTACCAAACAGATGTCCGCTTGACTAGTAAAAGTATCATTTTTTGTCCCTGCTTCTCAATCTGGTGTGGTAAATTCTTTCGCCAACTTGTTGAACGCTTGTCTAGATCTGAAAAAAGTTTGATTTTAAAACAAAATTTTGACTTGGAAGAAAAAAAGTTGAGCTTCTGAAAAAAATCGTACTTTTTTTTGGAAGGAACCCAAGTGTATAATTTGTTTAACGTAAACGTTAATGACTTTTCTATGAGCGCGTAGAACGGAGAGGGAAAAACTTGAAAGTGCAAATGCATTTATTCCTTATTTGCAAATATAGACGAGTCCGCGTGAGGTCGGTACGAGTGCATCGACCCAGCTTACGGTATCTGCGAGGAGTTAAGCCGCACCTGTCTGTCGCTAGGGATTCGGTCGGGATGGCTAAATCGTGCGACCCGATTCGCTAAGGCGAAAGCTGGATGTCGACGGTGTCAACACGAAATCATTAACGACAAATGACCCGGCGAATTCTCTCGTATACGAATCACGATCGTTCTCGCACGGCCATTCACGATCTTAAATTCATTAACACTTTTCAATTTCAACATCGTTAGTTTATGGCTCCCCAGCATTCATGACTTGGCGCGCTGAAAAAGAAGAAGAAGAAAAAAAAACACAAATTGTATACAAACTTTTAATGAATCGAAATTTGATTGATCAACAAAGTGCGAAATTGTAAAAATTTATTTTGGTTATAAACATTAAAAAAATCATATTCACTTAAAGGAGAAAAGTTTCTCGAAATAAAAAGTTTCACTTAATTGTACAGTTTGATGTTTTCCAACAATTTTTCACAGCGTCAACGGCGAAATCGCACAGACAGGATTAATAACGAACACGGTATTATCCGTTTAATTTTGTGCTTAACCTAATTATACAACAACTTTCGCGATGCAAACTAAAATTAAATTTATGTTATTGCACCTCGCGCCTTAATCAGAAGCATGTACAAGTGATTTTTTCTCGCGGCGGACAAGAAGTCGAGAGCCGCGTGTAAGTTTATCAGAGCATCGGCTCTGGTTTCAATTAAAATTAATTAAAATCGCCGAGCCCGCGCGCCCTCGATTTGCATTTTACACGATCTTATGGATTGTTTTCAACCGGCTGTATGAAGTGACGGGAATTCGGTGTCAATCGTGCGCGCAGATACGCAAACGTTGCGCAATCCCGCTAATGATCGGTGGCACCGACGAAAAGATCCTGATAAATGAGAACGCGCTATGTAAATAACGAAAAAACACTTGCGAAAAAAAGGTGAACTTATCAGGGTGATTATCTGAATCATCTCGCCCGGCAGAAACACGAAATAAAGCCGTCAAAAATATATCGTAGACAAATTAACTGATGGAAGTCGTGAAAAAGATTAATGGCAATTGGCTGAGATCTTGATAACACGCAAAATTAGTCGAATTAAAATGATATTCAAAAATTGTACACGTTGTTTCTCCTTTTAAACAAAACGGGACAAGAAAAATCGTTATTTTTTTTTATCTAAAAAAATTTTAATTAAATTGAAAATCAAATTGCATTGACAGATGTTATTTTATCATAAAAATCAAAGAAAATTATTTGATGTGAGAATAAAAAGAATTGAAAGTTGATAACCACGTTAAGATGAATTTGCAATTGGTTACAGATTTGGCGCAGATACGAGCACTGGTCGAGTCGTCAGGCATGGTCAGCGGTTCCGCCTGTCCTTCCTGTGGGATGCCCTTCGACAAAGGAAAGAAGAGGCGACTCATCGACGCCTGCGGCCACGAGAGATGTTATTCTTGTCTCTTTCGCAGTGAAACCTGTCCGCTCTGCGCACGCGGGCATGATAATATTTTCGAAGACGAAGAGTACGACCTCGAAGACTCCTTCCGAGACGACAACATCTCCTACGATTTTCCAGTCGACTCCAGGTCCCTCTATAGTAGTCCTATTCCTAGACTCAAATTTGGCAAGAAACATGCCTTTCACAGTTCTTCAAGCCAGGTAAAACAATGTTATTCAGATTCAAGTTATTTTTTCGAATTATTCAAGAAAAAATTTTATTCTCAAAATGTTAAATTTTATTCAACCCATGTCACATGGGATAATTCAAGAAATTATATTAAAATGTAAAAATGTGGAGATATAAATAAAATGAAAGCAAATTTGGGAAGCTTTTTAAATTAAATTTTTAAAACGGGTACCTGATTTTATTTTTCAGAAAACTCAATTTGAATTTTTGGTTTTTCGTATTCCGATGCGTCAGTTAGAGTAGCACCGCAAATGTTAACATACGCTGATGCTTGTTGTTTTGAAATGACGTCGATCTATGTTTATATTGGCGGTGCTATTTTAACTAACACATCAGGATAGAAAAAAAAACTAAAATTCAAACTGAATTATATGGAAAATAAAAACTGGAGAACCAGTTTGTTTTAAATATAATCATTAATTGACTTCACATTTTGATCTTTATCTTGAAAAATAATGATTCTAAAATCACAATTAAAAGAATGAATAAATCTAAGTTTTTCGGTATTAAATTATTCTAAATAGATTTAGATATAATTT
>JAAMPD010000118.1:87162-100333 GCA_025266255.1 Trissolcus basalis
AAATTATTCAAAATGTATTTAGATATAATTTCTAGTTTTTTTTCAACCTCAATTCTGAGTAGAATCATAAATAATTTAGATAACAAAATTTTCACGACAACTGAAAAATCATAAGTATACTAATAAATATATCTCGTTCAGTTTTCAGATGCAATGGACTCGGTTTCTTTGTCTGGCAAGGTGCTGCGAACGAAGCCGACATCGAATTCCGACCCGACTGGAGCGCGACACAAAGGTCGCGCGATGGCACAAAGTACGTAACAAATCATAAGAGAATAAATTGATCATTCTTCGGCGCTCGTGCAAATCGTTATCAATTAACCGCGCAGGCGCGAGCGTTAGCCAACACTTGTAACTTGATACATTTCACGTGCATCGGCAAAATAATTACCAACAAATCATGTTTGAATAAATTGCAGTTCCTTGTGTCGTTTCTTTTCATTCTTTCTTTTTTTACACGAATTGCACACAATTGTGCAACGCGAGATTTACGCGACTCGTTTTAGACGGTTTAAAAATCAAACTGCAATTACTTGATTATCCGGCCCTGACAGTCCGCGCAGTGTCTCACGCGAGATTATCATCCGCGCGGCTACATGAATCACCGCGCGCGTATTTTTTCCCCTCGGATGCAACGCGGAGTATTGCACAATGTCATATTTACATCTCTCCGTTCTGTCGGCTCAAAGTGGTTTTACTGCTCGGAATCGATGTCACGAACACTTATGAGACGAGACGATTTACGGTTTCGATCGTACGACGCACGACCACTCACTCCGTTCGGCGTAAATCTTAATCTCTGAATTACAAGACAGTGCCTTACACGTGATTCGTTTTAAGATTTACCTCATAATTGTTATACGTTGTTTTTTCCACTCGGACAAATTTATAATTGTCTCGCCCGGAGCTTATCTCTTGTAAATGACTCCATTCAATTATTACAAATTAGAAATTGTAATCGTGTTTGCGAATTTTTTCTCTTCCCCCTTCTTTTTTTATGTTTAATTTTCAATCTCGTCTCGCAATCTGAATTGCGCGCCGAAACAATTATTCGATTGATAAAATGCACCCGACGTTTTCCCATCCCAAGGTGTATCATTTATTTTTTCATGTATAATACCCGTAATTTGCTCGTCGAGCTGGAGATGCACTTTTTTTCCACGCTACCTTCTCCGACTTACGTAACGTTACGGTGCGGAGTTTTGTTGAGCGTAAAGCTTCATTATCATACAAATCAAGTGAGCAATTAATTAAGTCGACGTCATAATAAAGAAATGAAAATGTTGAGTGCACAAAAGCAAAAGGAAATAAAGCATGACCGTTTCGGATTACAGGTTGTCCGACGCCTCCGACCCAGCGCAAGAGATTCTTCTTGAACCCGAAGGTCCTGAAGAGCTCGTTCGTAGCTCAGCGCTCGGTCAAGCGCGAGGCGGCCCAGCTGCCCGCTAGTGAGAACCCCTCGGCGTTGTCAGGTAAGACAAAACCCGCTCCAGACATGTTTACTCCAATGACGTTTCGCTCGATATGTAAATGGCGGTTGTTCTCATCGGGAGACTTTATTATCTGATGAAAATGACACGCCTGCTCGACCCAGTTCCGGTAACGCGTTTTATGGCACAGTTTTTTTTTTCTGTCCCCACAAGTAACACCGTGCTTGATTGCGATTTTTCGGTCATTCGTCGGGAAGGAAAACAGGGGTCAATGTAACAAAACTGTTTTACACGCAGGCCTTTTTCATTCTAACTCTTTCATAAGGAAATATTTATATGCACTTTTTATAATGAAAAAAGTTTTGCATGTATTTTCATACAATACAGTTTTAGTTGCATTTTTTATAATAATAATTTTAGACGCATTAATTGCTGTTTCTGCAACATGATTATCAGTAAATTATTTTAATGCAATTCAGTTGTGACTTTTTCATAGTATGATTTTTGGTGCATTTTTGCAACGCAGATTTAAATTCATTTGTTTACAATGCGGTTTTAGATACTTATTTACAATGCAATTTCAGTTGCATTTTTTACACTGCAGTTTTAAATGCATTTTCAATGTACAGTTATAAAGGCATTAAAAAAATACAGTTTTAGATCTAATTTTAAATACATATTTAAAGTGCACTTTTAAATGCACTTTAAAAATGTAATTTTTGCTGTTTTGCTTAATTTCATCAAAACAAATTACCTTTTCACGTTTCTGCGACGTACTTTTTAGTAAATTATTTTAATCTAATTCAATCCGTACTTTTTACACTATAATTTTTGATACACTTTTGCAATGCAGATTCAGGTGCATTTGTTTACAATGCAAAGTTCAGTGAATTTTTTAAAATAAATTTTCTCAACATCTCATTTCATTTTATTGTAATTCATTATTGTCACATCTTTGCGACGCAAATTTTTAATAATTTATTTAAATGCAACGTTTTTTTTTTTTCGCTGTAACGCAATATCACTGTTTTGAGCGCCGTCCTGTATGATGTTTCACCAGGTAAAAACATAATGGAGACACTCTCGCGTGTTGCGAAACGTAATTGGATAGTGCATCAAGACTCCAGTTTTATTCTATTATTTAAATTAAATGCAACATTTTGCGAGTGCAGCCGTGGAACAGAACAATCGCATTGTCTCTGATCTGTACGATTAACCAATTACCATGGTTTATTTTAATTGCTCGCTTCCGCCAAGCGGCCGGGCAATTACCTGAACTCAAACTCGAGGCCTAATTCGCAGCTGTTTAATTTCACGTCAGATCATCTTATATTTGTAAAACGAAAAATACTTTCGAGAATTCACGTATGGGAATTTCTATAGCATGGATGACGACTTCCTGGGAGGGCAAGTCACGTTGGCCGGGCGTCGTTCTAGGAAAAATCAAATCCCTGTGGAGCAGCAGCCAAGGAACAGCGAACGACGGGCTGAACCAACTCATCGGCGCTTCCAGCAAAGTCCAAGGCAGGATTAGATTTTGTGTGCATTGTGTGACCCGAGACTTTGTTCTTTTTGACTGTTTCAGCAAACTGTTTTCGCATGTTAGAACAACTTTTTTCTCACTCCAAATCTGTGCCTTTCTGACCAGTCACAATGAAAACTAATTGAAAAACCAAACCGACCCAGGGATTAAATGTTTGTCCGAGGCAGTTTGCACGCAAAAATTTGTAACGAGATTGAAATTTTTTCGTTGATAGGGCGATGATTTGTGGCTCGCTCTTGTAAAAGGAGATCGCAGATGTGGGAATGCGATTACCCGGGGCTTTATTTTTTCCTTGTAATTCAATTCCACTCATTTGTATGCTGATTGCGGCCGATTGTGATGGAATTCCTTTCGTTCATGACGATATTTTTGCGAGCCTCATAATATTCGAGTGGATTTCGACTAACAATGTGAAAACTCCTTCACCCAGATCTTTTAATTCTCTGTTTCTCTTTTATTGCAGACGACGAGGGGGACCGGGTCAAGCACATCTCATCCAAGTCGAGAAAGTCGTCTCAGTTGGACCTGTACATGCGTCTGGGCCTTCTTCTGGGCAACCAGCGATGCAGCAACGACCCGACGAGTGTTTCTGGCCGCGTGGAGTCGGTGGCCCCAGTCGAGCCGATCTACGCCAGGCCGCCCCTGCGGCCCAAGAACAGCCAGAATCAGGACAGTTTCGCCGCCTCGTTCAGCAGCCTAACGAGTTTTGAAACACAAACACATGCCTCCACGAACACCAGTCCGATCTCCACCCTGACTGGTACGTCCAGCGAGGCAGAGGTCGCTGCTGCCGCTGCGGCCTTGCGAACCCCACCGAAACCCAGGACCAAAACGAAGACCAAAAAGGGGTACCCCAGGGACTGCGAGAGCGCCGCCAGCCTGGTGTCCTCAGCCTCAGCTTCGGCGTCCACTTCCATGTCCATTTCCATGTCCGTTTCTGGACTCTCCAACGGCAGCTCCAGCCCCCTTTCGCCTAGGAGAAATTCGACAACTGCCGGACAGACTGAGGAGGATCAGCACCTAAAAAGAAAGACCTGCTTCAGAAGGAGCAACAGAGTTGGAAACAACAAGACTTCCGGGGGAGACTCAAAAAGTACGTTATCAGTTTTGAATTCTAAAGTGTAATCTGAATTACGGCAGGCTTAAGGATCTATGAAGAAATCAATAATGAAAGTTGGAACTTGCCTTTTTTTCGGGGGAAACAAGAATTAGATAATTGTTCATTATCAATTAGAACCAATTAGTTTGGATAAAGGCTGGTTGTTTCTAAGCAATGTACGATCTTATCAGATCTAAACTATCGATCAAGCAGTATTTCTCTTTGGTCGCAAATTGAGATCATTTTCTTATCGGAAAGCTTAATATTTTTTTCCACATTCGTACAAGTTTTGAATGAAAACAAAATGTTAAATATGGTCATTTTTTCTTTTCGCTCGTCAGGGAACTTTATGTTTATAACACACTTAACTCAATTATCATATGTAATCTAAGCTAAATGGCCTTTAGCACATGCTAATGCACTTTATCTCGGGAGTCATGGGAATCTTGATATTTCAGTTGCAAAATCATGATGTGGTAAGAAAAAGTTCTCACATTTGTGCATGGAATTACAAAGAATATTTTGCTGAGCTAATTCGGATTACGATTTGGGTTCGACTGAGCAGGCAACCTGATCGCCCGTTGGATCTCGTTCCGATTTTGCATTTCAGTTGAATCCAAGTTTAGTTCTAATCGTATTAAATAGCCCGGATCAGATAAAAGTATAACGGTGTAAACGAATTGTATATTTTGTGTGTCAGAATATATTGAAATCCGTCTGCGCATTCTACAATTGAAGCGTACAATTCCTAAGAGCTGTAAGTCGTTTCGGACTTTGTCATTTAATTGCAATCTAATTTTGTCCTTAATCATATTTTATTGTAGATTAAAATCAAATTAAAAAAAAAACAGCCGCAGCTGAGAGAGTTTTAGTGAGAAATAAAAAACAAACATGAGCTACAAGTACTAAACACTAACTGTACTAAATAAGGCGAAGTGTCAAAAAAGAAAAAAAAGTGTTGCCACTTTCAAATTCCGTCCACTTGAGATTCGTTTCAACGTAATGTCTATAAAAATTTCACCGGCAAAAAAGCATGAAAATTCTCGTCTGACAGCACCACTGACACTTGCTTTTTTGCCCCCTCCTCTTTTCCCCTTGTCACAAATTAACACTGTGAATCCGAACGTTGAATTTTTGTTTTTGCAGATCGCTTCGCGCAGCTACACGCGACTCAGCTGACACTGAAGCCGTTGTTTTTTGAAGTGCCTCTCCTGGAGGCAGAGCCGCTGTTCATCGGGCGTCAATGGTTGCTGCATGAACTCGAGTCGGTGATAATCAACGGCTCGAGTCCCGGGATGCTGATATCCGGCTCGCCTGGCACCGGAAAAACTGCACTCATTCTCGAGCTCGTCGAGCACAGTTGCTTCGGACGAAGAAGAGGTCAGCTTCCTGCGCCCGAGCAAGAGATCACCGTCGGAGAAAGGGAGAAAGTCGATCCATCCAATCTGCAATTAAGTGTCCGCAGTACCAACGAAATTGTATGTTTTATCACTTTATTCGGTTCTTTTGTTCCTTCCGAGAAACGTTAATTGGCTTTTATTGGCCGTAAAAAAAGCATCCTCAGATTCCGACTTCTTTTGTTTTGTCACCTCTTTTGTGATTTCAATTCTGAATAAACTGTAAGACACGGAACAAAAATTTCTCTCTGAACAAAAAGAATAAAAAAAAGGAGTATAAAAAAATTAGTCCTCATATTACAATGGACCTCGATTATACAATGCGACTGAAGACAATGTATGAAGATCTGAAGATCGGCAGATTGACGTGGCAAAGAAAAGTTTTGTTATCAGACAAGCGAATCAAAATAAGCCGTGGCGATTGATCGATCGTACGTACTCTTTTGCAGATTCGAAAGCTGGCCTCGCACGTCGTGGCGTATCATTTCTGTCAGGCGGACAACAACAACACGTGCCTGGTGCCCGACCTCATCCACTCGTTGGCGGCGCAGCTATGCCAGGCACCGCAGCTTGCCAGTTACAGGGAATACTTGCTATCGGAGCCCCATCTCCAGGGGTACCTCTCGCAGCGCGAGTGTACCGTGGACCCTGATCTCGCGCTATCGCGGGGCATCATCGAGCCGCTTACCAGTCTCAGGAAGGCCGAACGGTTACCCGAAATCAATATGGTAATTTTCAACTTGGTGTATACCTTTCAATTGGCCAGCCATTTACAAGAAGCCGCTGAAAAAAAATTCTCACAAAATTCACCTCGAGAAAAGATAAGACAACGAAAATAAAAAAAGTAAAATACAAAAAGAGAGAAGGAAAAGGTTGCAAATTTATTGTATCTCCGTTGTACTTTATTTTCACGACTTACGAAATTTTGTTTCGCTTTCAGGTCATCCTGATAGACGCGGTTTGCGAGGCGGAGTATCACCGTCCGGATCGCGGCGATACCATCGCGAGTTTCCTCGCACGACACGCACCTAATTTTCCAAATTGGCTGAAAGTGGTGTGCACCGTTCGGACCCAGTTGCAAGAGTGCACGAAACAGTTGCCGTACACTCGCATCTGCTTGGACAAATGCACGAACGATGCCACCGTCTCCAACCACATCACCAAAGACCTGACCGATTACATCAGCTACAGGCTCGCACAAAACCCGGTGATCCAGACAAACGTCACCGCTTGTGTCAACGGCAAGACCGAGTCGTCGCACGTCGCCACACAAACTAGATTCGCTCTGCATCTACTGTCCCTCGCAAAAGGCAGTTTTCTATTTGTCAAACTCACGTTGGATCTGATCGAAAGCGGACATATCATTGCCAAGTCCGCGAGCTACAAGGTGAGAAATCAATTTTTTTAATGCCAAAATTCAAAGGTCTCGAAGTTTCAACTTTATTGATGTGAAAAAAAGGGTCGAATAAAATGAATCTCATTTCCGTTTCGCAGGTCTTGCCGGTATCCATGGCCCAAGTTTACCTGTTGCATTTCAACCTGAGGTTTCCAACAACGGCTTCCTTCGAAAAAGTCCATGCCATTTTTTGCGTCTGTCTGGCAACTCTTTATCCTCTCACGCTAACCGAAATTTATTATTCCGTCAACTCGCTTTATACAGACTGCATCGTTTCCTGGGAGGAATTCATGCAAAACTTTAAGGTAAATTTCAACGTTTCGACGTGCGAGGAGCGTTTGTTAAATAATTCTCCCCCTCTGAAATGAAAATACATTTTTCCTCCCGACCTATTTCTTTTTTTTTTTTGTTTTTTTGTTTTTTGTGTGCCGCTTTTTAACATTTCATCAAAGTGAGTACATTATCAACACGCGAGGTTTTTTGTTCGAAGTGTTACAACGAAAATGTTCAAATTTGCAGATGCTATCGGGTTTCCTGGTGAAACGACTGGATGACACGTATATGTTCTTCCACCCGTCGTTCAGGGAATGGCTCATGAGGCGGGACGAGGGCGAATCAACAAAGTTCCTTTGCGATTTAAGACTCGGCCATGCGGCCGTGGCGTTCCGTTTGTCGCGAATCGAGGCTCCATTAGATGCCGAAAAAGGCCTGGAACTTGGCCACCACGTACTTAAAGCACACATCTATCGAGGCGTCACGCCTAGTTTTCCGGCGCGTGACTTACAGGTAAAAAAATTTCACCATCAGACTCCCAATTCCCTTCCAAAAAAATCAAATTCTTTTTTGCAAACGTTACAAAATCATTATTAATAATTTTTGAATGTTGTACCTAGGAATTTAATTGAAATTTGAAGAATCTTTGATTAAAATTTAATAAAAACGTGATTTTTGTGAAGGAATGTGTACTTTAGTTTCAATTAGACCATCCGATCTAATTTCGTTAACCTTTGAATAATTTTATGATAACCAGACAGAGCACTGATGAAATTGTAAATTTGCTTTAGGCGATTTGGATAAGTACGTCTTTGCAATGTGTTTCATCGACGCTTTGTACGTTGCGAAACATCTACAGCCCCAACGTCAAAGTCTCAAGATTGCTGCTGCTGGCAGGAGCATCTCCTAACTTCAAGACTGAATACATGGGTAATGCGCCCGTACTTTGTATGTACGCACACGAGGGCTCGGTCGAGATGGTGTCTCTACTGTTGGAATTCGGCGCGGACCTTGAATTAACGAATAGTCAGGGCTGCACGGCGCTAGCGTTGGCTGCCGCCCGGGGCCATTGCGACGTTGTACGAAGGTACAGCCGAAAATACTCTTTGAATTATCAGTTTACAAACTAACTTACTGTTCAAAGCCTAATGAGGATACGACGAAATTTTGTCGCAGTCAAATCGTTTCCTCGCCAGGATAAAAATTAACATTTAATGTAATTTGTTTGTACAAAATGTAACATATACATGTACATTAAAAAACATTTAGTTAAATTATACGTCAAGTCATTCAACATAAGTATTACAACTGTTCTCAGATATGCTTAAGTATATTTTTAATCTGAGTGAGAAAACAACAATGAAAGTTACGATAACTCAACCAGTAATCTGCCGTCGTTTACTTATTACAAAATTCATTAATCGCTTTTATTTTGAATACCCTCTGGCATTTCTCAAGGCGCTGTTTCGTTTCGGCACACTTTTGAAAGCACCAGAAGCAATCATTGTCCATTAACTTTTCATTCGAAATCCAGTCGTAAAGAGGGATTACGTCAATTAACACGCTAAGCGGATGATTGAATTGCAATTTTCGTTCTCAGATTGGCCGCAGCTGGGGCGTCGCTGGGACATGCAGACAGGGCGGGTCAATGCCCGCTGGTGCACGCAGCGAAGTACGGAAGACTGTCCGTGGTCGGGTACCTGTTGGCTTGCGACTGGCACAGTGCCGAATCGGAAGAGAAATCCGAGTTCACCATCGATCGCGAGGAGGCCGCCCAGCAAGCCGTGGTCGCCGCGGCGTCTCAAGGACACGAGTCTGTTGTGGAGTATCTTCTGGACATGTCGGAGGTCACGGTGGACCAGCCGGACACGCTCATAGGGGAAACTGCCCTGACGATCGCTGCGGCAAACGGTTCCACTGCAACGGTCTCGGCCCTTTTGACGCGAGGTGCCAATCCGTTGGCTGTCAATGCCAAAGGTCTGTCACCATTGATGCTCGCCGCTCGCGAAGGACATTGGGGCACTGCTGAAAGACTATTACAAGGTTTGTTTTCGGATGAGGCATGCTGGGAATGGGAACTTGGTACGATACTGTTCTTAATTTAACATCTCAGATGAATATGTGAAGGCTCGTAATAAGTGCTTCTTATAGATTGGAATCATACCAGAAGATATCAAATATTTTCAGTTTCATATTGGTGTTTTCGTTTCATAAATTTGGTTTGTTGGTGTAACGATGTTATTAAACTAAATGACCAAGTTTTTGCAATCGAAATATCTCAATATTTAAAATGAAAAGTTGGAATATTTGTTTCGCTATAATTCAAAAATAAAAGAAAATGTTGACCTAATTATTACCTTATGCCACAGATATAGAATAAATTTAGTTGTAACCCTCATTACTCTAAAATACAAAATTAGCATCTTGCAATGCTTTATATAATGTACTACTTTGCACTATGCAGTTTGGAATCTTTGCCGATAGTATATCATTTAAAAATTTATGATTTACATTTTTTACGATCGATGTTGAAATCTGAGATATCTTTTGAAAATCACTAAATGTTCAATTCGAAATAATGTATATAAATAAAACATTCACTTTTATTGTAAAATTCAAATCTTTTTTGTAGTAACGAGTTTTTAAATTTTAAACTATCGATTTTGGTATTTGACTTTTTTATAAGACAGTTTGTGCATTGAGAGTAACGGAGATTAATAAACTAGATTTCAAATATTCAAGTTCCAATCAAGTATAAAAAATTCAAGTCTTTACTAAGTAATGAAGATGTCAAAATAAAAGTTTGTTTCGCTCGAAATAAAATTGGTTGTAAAGTGTTACTAGTACAGCTATGTAGATACAAATTGTGATTACATTTTTCCAATATTACGTACAATGTTGTTATACATTTACCTGAACCTTGTCAGTTGTCAGAAATATTTGTCTTTGATAATAAGAAAATTGCCGGTTGAAATTGTTTGCCCCGTTATTGGAGTCATAATAGTAATCAATGAACTGCATTGTAATTACATATCTATCTTTACGATCGTTCTTAGTCCATGATTTCACAGCAACTGATGAAGGGAACTTTCAATAATGCGTGTTAACATGCCATCACATCGTGTATTTATATGTAGACTCGACGTTACGCTTTAATATTTCTAAATCATTGCTTTTGCAAAGTAGGACATTTCGCGCAGTTATTAAATTACCTTTTACATGTGCAATTACGCAATTTCATTCGTGCGATATGAATCGTAACGAAAGGCACAGTACAAAATTACTATTTGAAAAAAAAAAAAAAGAAACAGGAAGAGAATAAAATTGTACAAACAGAGTACTGTGTCAGAAATGAATGCTTGAGTGAACGTGAGAAATTGTATTTCTGTTGATCGATTGTCTAAATTGTTTTCTTGAATTTCAGTGTCTTTGACAATGAGTACGGAGACGGAATTGAATCAATCGGCTCCTCTCCTCGAGCAGCGCGATCCCGCGGGAAGGACGCCGTTAATGTTGGCAGCATCCGAGGGCCATACAAATTTGATCGAATTGTTCCTCGACCGAGGGTCAATTTTGGAAGCATCCGACAAAGAGGGATTAACCGCGCTCGGCTGGGCTTGTCTCCGGGGTCGCATCCCCGCGGTTCAACATCTCATCGAACGTGGCGCAGATGTCAAAACGACTGACAACACCGGAAGGACGCCTCTGGATTTGGCCGCTTTTCAAGTAAATATATATACCAAGCCTCCATCATAACCCTTTTATTCGCATCGCTGAAACCTTAACTCCATTTCGCATTTGACACCGTTTCCGCTTCAAAATTTCGAACAGAAAACTTTTGCATGTGTTATTCCCAGTTGTCAATTCTAAACATCCTCTCTGGAAAGTTGAAAGATTTCTTTTCCCAAAAAGTTTGCCCGTGAAAGTTAATTCTGTTAATTTAATCTTGGATTGTTATGTTGATTTTAATGATTATTGATGTTTTTTCAGGGCAATCCCAAATTGGTGCAGTTGCTTTTGGAGAAAGGCGCCGCGATCGAGCATGTGGACCTGCATGGAATGCGACCTTTGGACCGCGCCATAGGATGTCGGAACATACTTGTTGTACAATGTTTTTTGCGTCGGGGAGCTAAACTTGGACCGGCGACTTGGGCTATGGCCGCCGGAAAGCCGGACATTCTGTTAATACTGCTGAACAAATTGCTCGAGGACGGAAACGTCCTTTATCGGAAGGGTCGTCTCAAAGAGGCTTCGCACCGATATGCTTATGCGTTAAAAAAGTTCCCGGAGATTCCAGAACAGGGATCCAGTGATCAGAACCCTGACCCGAGTCAAAATTTGATTCTGCATTCGCGCTCATTCGCTCAATTAAGACTGAACTTTTTACTCAATTTGAGCCGGTGCAAACGAAAGATGAATGTAAGTTGAAACTTCTTTTTTTTTCATGACAAATAATACTAGTTTCCCACACGGACAAAAATATATTTTGAAATATATTTTATATATTTAAAATATATTCGTGTATATTTCACATATACGTGATTTATAAATCATTTATAAAGCGGCAATAAGTTAGATAAATGATATATAAAAGAAATATATATTTTATCGAAAAAATATATTTAATTTATATAAAAAATATAAATTTGAAATATATTTCGGCATATATTTTTATCCCTGTGGGTTGTGTTTTATATATAGTAAATATAATTTTGTATATGATGAAATATAAATTAATTTGTTGGAAAATTGGTCAATAGAATTTTCTTTGACTGTAAAAAGTTGGTTGGTATATTATTTGGAGTTTTTTTTAGTGGGAGAGATAAATTTTAATCAGATTTCATTTTAATCGCAGGAATTCGACGAAGCAATAGAACTGGCGGACAAAGCTCTAAATTTGCGAGCAGACTCTTACGAGGCGTATTACGCCCGGGCAAAAGCTCGCACGGACGCCGGTTTCCTTCAAGAAGCATTAGAGGATATAAACGGGGCGATACGTAATGCCCCGGTGAACAATCGGCAGGATCGTCGAGTGCTCGTTTCGCTGCGAGACGAAATCGTATCCCAGATCGAGGGATCAGGCATGGGCACGAGCAAGGCCGAGTTCTTCCGACCCTCGCGGTTCCAGACTTCCGTTGATACCCTCACGGAATTGTGAAACGCTCTCGTATAGTTTCGAAAGAAGCTCGCACACAAAACTGCCTCGCCATTTGCCCCGGAACTTTTGCTCGTAAAACGAGCTCGCGAGAGATATAAAAGAGTTGTCCAATTTTCTCCCCAGGTTGTTATATACACTCGTAATCGGTTTTGCGTGCCAGCTTCTAATTAGACGATGAACAAGAAAGAAAGTAAAAATATTAAAACCTCGTTCAATTTAAGTTAAATTATTTATTGTTTGTAATTTTGTAAACGATCAGTGACAGGAAGGTATAAATTATTGCACGGGATGAATTCGTTTGACGTACAGAGATATAATTGTCGTTGGTTGTGATAAATTTGACGTTATTCGTTTCTTCTGTTTTCTTTTTTAATTTTGCGCGAAGATCTGATCTTTTGCCACGCGATCGTATTCGCATTCGCATTTTTATAATGTTTTAGGGGGATGAAAGGTATATCCGTGTTGATATATCGCAAGATAAAATGCATGATTGATCGTTATAATCATTGAAATTGTCGAGAGCAGCGATATATCGTATTGTTGTAAATGTTATACGAATATTTAATTTACATTTTCTTTTGTACACAGTATTTTAGTCCCCCGATGTGGGCTTTTGAAGTCGATTTAAGTGATAAGTGCTCGGCGGCATATACGATCGCTTTTGGTTGATTTCACAAACGAGGCCTAAATCAATTTAGTATTCGGATTATTATATTTTTTTTTTTTCTTCGAGTCAAATTATTTTATTGTTATTTTTAATTTTATTTATTGTAATTTATAAAAAATGAAATTGATATTTAGGAAATGCAAAAAATTAGATATATATTTTAACTTGAGTTGTTTTTTTTATTATTAATTTGTATCGTTGGTTGAAA
>JAAMPD010000119.1:0-86929 GCA_025266255.1 Trissolcus basalis
TTGAAATTATACTTCTTTTTTACAGTGTAGATATAATGAAAAATAAATACCAGACTAATGCAAGGAATAGATAAATTGTAATAGATAAATTGTACAACATGCTGAGGGATACAATTGGCACTGTCAAGAAATAAAGAGAAACTGTTTCTAACCAATGTTTAAGAACAAAAATGAGTAAAGGTGGAAATAAAGAAATGAATTTCAAGACTTCCGAAACAGTACTGAAATGTTATTTTGTATTGCAAGTGAATTTTTGTCCGGCGTGATTATTACTGTATAATTAAGCAAAATAATAGGTTTTATCTTCGATTTCCGGTCGAAACGAATTAATAGATTTTTTCCGCCAATTTTAAACTATTAATTGAAGTATACATTGTAAACAACTTCTTTAAACAAAACTATTATCGCTTTAATGTGATCACGACATATAACAAGGACTTCAATATTTGAAACATTACGATTCTGGTGATTTATATGAAAGTTACGTATTTTTTAATTGTAACACGAATTTAATGAAATGTTTAGAATTATATATATAGATCATATTGCTAAAATAAGGTAAACCTGAAAGAATATCCTTTCATCTTTCCTATCGATCTTTTATAGATCGATAAAATAATCCGTCCTTTTTACATCCTGATAAATTATGTCAATATTGAAATGACTTATTAATTGTTCTTTGTTGTATAGAATTCACTCAAAACAAATTGTTTTGAGTGAATTCTACAATTTCGAATAAACTTTATCATAGTATATATAATATACTTTATCATTTGTTGATAATATAGAACTACACTGAGAAACCGATATCATACAATTTGAATCATAATTTTTCATATTGTAATGAGAACAACACAAATAGTAATTTGTACTATTTGTGTTGTTCTCTTCTAATTTTAAACTTAATTTGACGCGTTAGGAATTCTCTCTAATATTTTATGGTTATAATAGTTTGTTAACAAGAAATCCTTACTTTTTAGTCAACTACAATAGTACTTCGCATGGTAAGGACGATACCATTAATTATGCAAAATATGAACAAGTTTCACAAATTCGAATTTGACATATTTAATTTCAAACTATAGTAAAAATGCATGCTAATATACCCGTATATCTATACATATAATTTTGTTCAATTTTCTAAATAATGTACTTTTTACTTTTGCAATAATTTTTGAATTCAATTTTCAAATTTTTAATTAGTTTTGAATTTTTGATTTAAATCTGCGAATTTAAATGACGTTAACAATTCGGCCAATAAGATGAGTCACGCCATCTCTAACCGCGCACAGACTTTCCATAAGTTATCGACATCTTTTCTGGTTGATTATTGTTCAGACACACACATTGTTCGCCGGTGTTATTATGTTATAGGTGCAAGACGGTGGCGCCAGCTGGTTCTCCCGCGCAGTCGCGCGCGCACATTCCCACACATTGGACATGCCGCCGAAGCTGTCGGGAACTTGAATTCGTGTTAGTAATAGTGTTTTGTCGTATATCGTTGGCGCGCGCCGCATTTAACGAGTGCCGTGCCGCAAAGCGATTCAGTTTCTGTTTGGAACGCGCAGATGCGAGAGCATGGGGTGCCGTCGCGACCCATCTCCGAATAAAACCTCGACACTTGGGCAGCGATTTTTCATGACAACAATCATCTCATGAGGATAAACAAACAATTTCCTTGCAATCATCTGAATTAAAAGCAACACCTTCTTTTTCTCTTTGAGCCGAAAAATTTTAATTCATTGACACATTTGTGATTGTCATCTTGCTAGATGTCATGAACCATTGGATGCAAAGCGAACCAGCAGCTTTCAGATGACAATGTTTTCGCGCGCTTCAGTTCGAGCTGACACGGTCGATTTCGTGCTGTGGTCGTGATTTTTCGTTTCCAGGACGTGCCGAGGCTCGATGTTTCCCAGCTAAATCAGGTGAGTGTCAATATTTTCGCGATAAAAAAAGCCAACTCCAGGACTGTGCCATTGCGAGATGGACTGACCGATGCGTGGGCGGCGCGATTTTATTTTCCCGGCGAATGAATGAGTTACGAGTTTTGTCCGGCATTTTTTTTCTTCTCGTTGTTTTTTTAACACGCAATCGACCGGTGTTGTTTGTCGCCTGATGAAAAATATATTCAAATCATGCTGCTGCGAATTTCAATGCCGCTGCGTGTGCTCGAGCTGGATCGATTTTAATAATTAAATGGCGTTTGCTGATTCGAGCTCGAGTTTCCATTTTCGTCAGAAATTGCAATTCCGGAAGTTTCCAGTATTAATTTTGATTTTTCAATTTGGTCAGATCGAACTCATTTATCGGTCCCGATTTGATTTTTTCCTCTCGTTAGTGACTCATGTGACTGTTTTTTTATTCAGTACTTGAACAATTTTTTTTTTCCTTTTCATACATTTGTCTCGTTGGAATCTGATTTCATAATCCACAAGCTGCTCCTGTTTATTTTTATACAACAAAGTAGATAGAATTATTTTCTTTCTTTTTTTTTTTTTTTTTGTTAAACGTTAATGACATTTAAATGTTCTATTCCAAATTCGACTTTCATCCCATAAAATCGATAACAATTTCGAATTATTTCGTCTCGTAAAATTGTTTATGCTCTTAATGTATTTTTAATATTTCTTCGTTTTTGTTCATACTTTTTCTGACAATTCATCTCTAACGATTTTACAAATGACATTTTTATGCACATCTGTTGAAGCAATTTCGCAGCTACTACGAGCAACACCCAGGCATTAAAATGTCCCTTTTTTTCTTAATGTAATACAAAGCATCGTTCACACTCGTAAATAATATAATGAGGAGCAAAACATCGATTGCAGAAAATTGCGTTCTGTTTGCATTCCCATGAGGCGAAGTGCAAAAAAAAACTCCGGCCGGAGTTTGGAAAAGCGCCGCTGCAATGCCGATTCTTGAATACCCATTTTCTGATAACGGAAGTTGTATTGCTTTTTTACTGATCGGAAAACTTTTCATCCTTTTAAATGTACTTTTCAGTTGAACAGTCAGTTTTTGACGGTCTTATTTAAAAGTTTTAAGTTGCTTACGTCCAGATTAGCCGCACTCGCGATGGCAAACGCAATCACTGACCTTTGACATACTGAAACAAAAGATGATTATTCCGCACTGGTGCGATTATTAAAATTAAATGGATTCCATCCTCGGGGGCTTCGCAAAATGAAATTAGGTGACAATTATTTTCGGTAACAAAATCCTTTAATAAGACTTTTTAAAATTATTAATATAATTAACAACTTTGATATTTTTTCATATAAAAAAATACATTTTGGTAATAGAAAAATAAAATTTTCATTCTCATCTGTGATCGAAAATGAAAATTTGAAAATGTAAAATATAGAAAAATGAAAAAAAGATTTTGTTTAACATAAGCAAATTTTGGATTATAAAATTTAAAAAGAATATTAAGGATTTATTTTTTAATGTCATTATTTTTCTAACGTTCGTTTGTGAATTTTGTTGAGATTCTCATGCATGTACGGCGATTCAAAACTTGTGTATTTTCGTGACAATTCGTTGACGGGAAGCAGTGTGCTTTCTATAGACGTTCTACTTTTTTTCTCATACTTAACGACACTAATCAAATCTTTATGTATAAAATGTGCGAGTGTAGAGCATTGTGGTTGTACAATAGATAAGAATAGGAAGTCACAAGTGGGACGAACTTATGCGCTCTACATTTGAATTAACTCTCATGCCTATAATGATTCAAATTACAACTCGAACTATATTATTGTATAATAATAATTGGATCGGATTTCAAAGACAGTTATAAAAATGAACGATTTAAATAAAAGGACGGATTTGGTTGAGGAAAAGTTATCGCATACGGATTCGACCTTCCGCACCGAGATGTGCTTAGACGCCCACGCGTGGATTGCCCTTGGGTTTGAAAAGTATCGCTGGATTAGCGCGGAGATAAATTAGAAATGCGCAAAATGAGCGAGAGTAAGGCCTGCCCGTTACGGCTCGCAGGCTTCGTTCAAAAGTGAATGGACAACCTGCTCATTCACATTTCTTCCCATATAGATTGCCGCCGCTGCCCACCGGCAAAACACAAAAATTGCAAACTCAAAAATCACCTAAATATTATCATCCCGGTCAATTTTCAACTTAACGTTTTTCACTCCAATTCAACTCTCATATCAAATTTAATATTCAATTTAATATTCAAACAACGAATTCGAATACATTTCTTCAATATGATAAAACTATCAAAATTATAAAAAATGAAATTCTATAACATGTGACAAGTTTGAGTTGTACCAATTTTTCTCTCTAGAGTTTTCTTCTGTCGTTTTAAATCTTTGGGTCATTTATTTTTTTTTTTTCATTTTTGAATAAAATTGATATAAGGTTTTTAGGTGAACTCGTTAATAAAGCTTCTTCTTTTCAGGAATATGTAGGTTGAAGATGTATTTTTTAGGGTTTCTCATCGCGTGGGTGTGTCGGTTGAACAGAAAAAGAATGGACAAAATGAATCGAGAATTCATCATTCCGGAGATGCATTTGGTATAATGTCTCTTCGTAATCCTGTTATTCGATTTATTAAAAAAAAATTGTTCAAATCAGAAAAATCGATATCGCAATATCTCATTGAGGAAGTAGAGATAGAAGATACCGGAAGATGCTCTGTTTTTAATCCCAACTGTCTTTCCACACTCCAAGAATTTTGAACTGTCCGTTGGGTGTTGCTCTTATAAATAAACATCCACTTTTCCAAAACTGATCACAAACAAAAATAAACATTTCTCCTGTTGAATTCCGACAGATGACATAGATAAGACAAACATTTTTGTCAGTTCCATCCGAAAGGCTAACACGACCGATAAAAATAATTGTCCTCCTACTTCTCGTGTGAAGTAGACTTTTTCAAGATTGATTTAGTAATTATTAAAAGTGCTCATTTTTTCCGTCAAATGGCTGGAAATTTTTTCTTCCAATGAGAGCACTTTCCTCGGTAGAAAGTGTTTCGAGATTAAGGCAAAAATTAGCTGGGATTATGATGGCGAACAATCGCCGCGGAAAGCGTGACAAACAAACATCGATTAGGCTGTCAAATCGGGTTGCGCGTACGAACAATCAGGCCCGCCAATCACGATGAAAGTCCCTTATCATTCGCTCGCTAAGCGTTTGTCCCCCGTCGGCGGTTTTGTTGTCTCAAAGCCAAATCATTCCCACAGCTCGTTTCTTTTCACAATCAAGTCGGATGTAGAAAGATAAACAAACCGAAGGAAAATGAAAATTCAACCCAAGGTCGTTTGGACACATCGAAATCGAATTTGTTTTCTGGATAAACTTTGGAGTTACGCAGTCCAGTGTGTATAGGCACAGATCATTATAATATCCGCGATGCAAGTCATTATGTAAACGAAATTCAACAATTCCGGCAATCACTTTTCCAATGCTATAATAACATATTAGTGCTATCAATTTTTTCCTCCTTATTTTTATTCTACAGAAATTTTATGATGATCTTCTCATTAAAATGCAAAAGAAAATAAGACGAAGATATGAGGACCCTATGTCATATATGACAACATGGTTTTCAATTTTTCATTTTTTTATCTATTTCTTGAATAGAGCAATTTAAATATGAGATCTCTAGAACTTACTCAAAGATATATAAAAAAAAACAATTAAAAATGATGAAATTTCATTTTGTTAAATAATTTTGTGTAATTTTATTTAATCGTAAACTTTAAATTAAATTTAAAAAAGATTATTAATTATTGTAAGTTAAATAAATTATTTTTTATAGGGATGTAACGTTGAGATAGAATACAATGGAATTTAATAATTTATTATTATTACAAAAACTAAACAACGAAAATTATGAAACAAAAATGAATAACAAATAATGAAACACGTAAAAAAAGTTACGTACTTAAAATAGTCGAAATATTCATGCGGGAAATTGGTAAAAATAGATAATAGCATAATAAGTGCTCTCGTTATGGAACACTTCTGGGCTGTGCATTCTGTTCCCGAGATATTTTACGTAAGAATGCTCTCACATTTAATTTGGACTTGATTCAGTTATTGAATGATAATTATGGGCACACTGTGGTAATGCGAAGGCCGCGAAGCAGGTAGTTCCAAACGTACCGTTAGCCTAGGTTGCACGATAGATGTTTATGAATTTCAGATCACTTTCGTGAGTCGCGCACCGATCATTTGCATAATTGCGATTTGAATCCGTTCGCACTGCGTGTCAACGCCATAACAATATCTCCAAACGGACGTTCATCGCAGTTCAAACATTATTGCAGCGACCACATCGACTTTCTGTGCAATTTTTTTTTGTCTTTCAAAATTTTTGACTTTACGACGCATTTCAATCGTTTTCACTCACAGAATCTCATCTTTATGTAATTTTTTTTTACATCACTAACGTTACAAAAATACTATCGGTTTTGATTGTACAAACATTTGATGAAAGGTCGATGAATAAATATAATTTGAAAAGTGAAATCGATTTTTGACGCTTTGAACATCCGCAATATTTTACTCAGTTTTGCCATCCCGTCGCAACTTTGATTTTTGTTGTTCAATTTTTTTTTTTTTTTTACGTAATTGATGGTTTTGGTATTATATTCTCATTGTTCATCTTTGAAAAGAAAAAAAAGTTTCCCTTTCAATGTAGGTTAAATATTTTTATATGATATTGGTGACAATGGTATAAATTGATGGAGAAACTTGTAGGCCTTTTTTCTTTGTACAAAAGAAACACAATTTTTTTTTTTCAAGTGAAATTATGATATTAAAAAAGAATTGTGATATTGAGTCGACGAAAAGTAAATGAAATGATGCGCGTTTGCGCTTGAAAAGCTGTCCATTGACGTATGTAATGGTTTGAATGTGGGGCCTCTATTCTTACATCAAAAGACTCTTTGTTTGTAATGCAAACAAACTTTAGCCGTGCATTACACTTACAAAGGAACACAATCACAAAGACATTTTTGATTCGTAATTGAAAACTCATGATTGGACACGATGTTTGTTACAATATAAACAAAATCAAATAATTTTTTTTCACGAGTTTTCAAATAAATCAATCAATTTTGACAGTAGCGAAAAAAAAATATACTCGAAAACGAAAGCTGAAATAAAAACTTGCAATTCACGCGTTCAAAAGTACACTTCAGAACAATGCTCTTCTTGTCAATTTTTCAGACCATTTTTTACTTTCTAAATATTGTTATACAAATCAAACGAGATTTTAAATCCCTCAGATTTTTTAGATCCACATCAATTATTCATGTTTGAGTATGAAAAATTGAATGAAAATTGAAAATAAAAGTGTCGACTTTTTCTGAGCATTTCAAGACATAAAATGTTCGCTGCGTCCTTCCGCGACAATAAAAATGATAAACCGAGGATTTTTATTGCACGCCTCATGGTATCAATGAGATTAATAATTTTTTCGTCTTAGAGAGCATGTTACACTTACCTTCATGACACTGGTAATACGTCTTACGTCAACGGTGAATCATGCATTATCTCGAGAAGAGAACGAGATGAAAAAAATTGCACGAGAACAGGTTGCGGCTAAGTAAGCAATCATTAAGTAATTTTACCTGTTTTCATAGCGAATGTACGCGCGTTAAAAAGATTTATTGCCCTGCGTTTACCGAAACTCGTGTTCGCTTTGATCATGCGGTCCATTTCTTTAACAATGAAAAAAACATATTTTTCATGAGAAAAATAAAAATTTCCATTTCGTTTCTTAAAAACAGTCATTTCATCCAGATCAAATAAATCATCTTGTCTCAAGATTATTCTGCTCGAGTCAAGATCAGATTGTTTACAAAAAAAATTTGTCTATCTCGTTTCAATATTTAAATGCTCGAATGGAAATCCTACGAAGACTAAACAGTTTGCTTTAACGAAAGAATGTTGTTGTTGATTGTTTGAAAATTGCCATTTCTTTTGAAATAATTGAGAAGTCGCGTTTGCAACACGACAAAACGGCTAATTACCTTAATTATCTCTCGGTGAAATTTGTAATTTCGTTTGTAATTGAATTTCATGAAACAAGAGAAAAGTCATTACTTTTGATTTCAACGTTGAATTCTTCTCTTTTTTCTCCCATCATCTAAAAATTGGAAAAAAAATTTCTTACAAGTCTTACGAGCATTGGAATGGAAATTTTCGACAGTTTTGGAGATAAAAAAACACAAAACAAAGTGCAACCCATCCAAAACCATTAATCCGACTAAACGTTCTAAATTTGTAGAGCACATTAAATCATGGCATGAATAGTTTATGCTAATTGCGGAGAAGAAATTTGAATAAATGAACTATCTTTTCACAAAGATGCTAATTCGTAGAGAAATTGAGGAAGAAACACTTATCAACTATTTGATAAATAATTTAATTAAGTGTCCGCGCACGCAGCAAAAAAAGGGGCGTTCAAAAGTATGCAAAAATTCATCCTGTAATAACTTTCTATCGCCACTGGTTCTTATCAAAATTATTTTATCATAATTTTACTATTTCAATGCAATTTTCAACTCGTGTTTTTCCCCCCGACTTATCGAGTGTCAGTCAGGTGGAATATATTTTTGTTGTTTACTTTTTTTTTTTTTGCTAAGTACGTATTTATTAATTTTAATAAAAGACACTGAAAACTCGCAATTAAAGTACACATACGCATGTCATTGGTCAACCGTA
Organism: Trissolcus basalis; assembly: GCA_025266255.1. Classification (NCBI taxonomy): domain Eukaryota; kingdom Metazoa; phylum Arthropoda; class Insecta; order Hymenoptera; family Scelionidae; genus Trissolcus; species Trissolcus basalis. Next base: position 8,704 of record JAAMPD010000119.1, read on the forward strand.
GAATCATTTCGAAAAAAAAAAACATGCAACAATTTCAATGGCGAAACTCAATCGGTGAAGAAATAAGTCGCTTTAAAAGTATTCGTTGCGTGTCAAAACATCTCTGCGACAAAGTTGTAAACAGTTGGAAAATGACTGCTCGAGTTCGATAACCTTATTTTTTTCACGTTGCCCTTATTTCACAAATTGACTTCGTTTTTGTTACACGCTCCCAGATCGAAGATTTCTCAGCATTTCCACCTTTTTAATATGTATTCACATCTGGAATTGGATCAAGATTTATCTCGATCGTTCTAACAAGATGTAAATATCGAATTGGTTCATGCAGCTATGTAAAAAAAAAGACACAGTTAGAATAGTTGGAATTGAATGTTGAATTAATTAAGAAATTTCAAATTAACGTTGAATTTTAATGTTGTTTGTTTCAGGACTTGGCACAGAGACTGAAAAACCGACCTCAGAGATGGCGGCGGTACTTCTGGAGGCCAGGCCTTTTCGGCCCTTCAAATCTTCTGAAGAATATCTCATTGCCATGAAGGAAGATTTGGCCGAGTGGCTTAACGCCTTGTACCCCGAACTCAATCTCAACGTTGAAAATTTCCTCGACGTTTTGGAGACCGGCGTGTCTTTATGCATCGTAAGTTATTATTCTGAAAGTGAATTCATTTCCGTTCAACAAGTTTCCATCGTGATGAATTTTTCCTCGCGTGACAAGAACTTTTCTTCTTCTGCGAAACGATGTTTTGTTTACATTTTGTTATTCCAAAATTGAGTTTCTTGAACTGAGAATGTTTTATTTTTCGATTTTTGAAATCTATGGTAATTGAATTCTGCTAAGCGATAGCAAAGGGGAACGAATTGAATTGTCCTGTGAAAACGACTGGGCATCAAACAAGTTGTAAATGATTTTTGTAATCAACGCACGTGTCACATAATAAATGACTGACGGGGAGCGTCGAGCATTAAAAAAGCCCCTGTTCTTTGATGGCTGAAAGGATACGATGACGTACAACGGAAACCCGACACGACGCACAAACGGAATACCTGATCGCACCGCTGACACCTATTTAGGCTGCGAAATTATCTCGCCTTGCACGCGTCAATGTGTCAAGTCAAAATTTTGATTCCATTTAAATCCGGCTGGAATTTTTGCGAAAATCTCTGATTCAATTCTGATGGTAAACAAAATAAAGTCATAAATTGTAATTGAATTCAATTAAGTTTTCAAATTTTATGACGGATAAACAAATAATAAAAGAGATGGACAGAAATTGTGAAATTATGTATTGTAGGGAAAAAAAAGTTTTGATTTGATGGATCTTGTTTGTCGAGACTAAAATAAGTTAAAAGTTCCAACAAAATGTGTACGGCCATGAAATGGTTATCAAGTGCCATGAAAATAAACACCTCAATCGGATAATAACACGGCAGTCAAACGCTAATTACACGTTTATCTCACAGCTCTTTAACCCATCGGAATATACATGCGCGATCCAACAATATTTGCCATAAAATCAAAGTACCCTTCAGTGACGAAAAGCCGACCATATAATTCGTTTGAAATAATAAATTTCACGTCAAAACATGCTCTTTTATTTTACGATTACATTTGTTAATTATTATTCAATTGTACTTTTTTAAAATTTGAACGAACTATTTTTATCATTTGTGAAAAAAAACCTTGTTTTTATTATATAAATTAAAAATGAAAAAACAAACAAAATTGCCACTATGTGTAATCGTCTGGAAGGTTCAAAAAAAAAAAAAACTTAAAAAGGCCTTTATCTGGGCGTCGCGTTTTAATTTATTGATCCAAACATGAAAACAATAAATAACTGCAATCGTTTTCCCCCCTGCGAACATAAAGTTGAGCATAATGCAGTTGCTTTAATAAATGCAACATTATCGGGTTATGCCATACAAAGTGTCTGATATTTTGTTAACAGACCCATTTTATCGACAATATACCAGTTCGGTTAAAATAAATTAGCGAAAGTTGTCGTGGCGCGCGTTGCATCGAGGCGTTTTTCCAAAGCCAAAATCCACCATCGCAATAAATATCCTCTAATCAAATCCGAAATTATATCCAACCAGTTTTCAGTTCGAATAATGTTGTCATTTTCAACGTTTATTATTATTAACAACATTTTATTCGTCGTTTTAAATTTTCACTCGATATCAATTTTGACAAACAACATTATTGCTAATTCGTACTAATAATTTTATTGTTGTTACAAAAATGCTGGTTTTTGATAAAACCAAGAAAATGTAATTGCAAAAATGTAACAGTTTTATTGAGAGAGCCGGTTATAAATGGTGAATTTTATGCATTGATTTATCGCTGTCTGTCACATGGCGGTTTTTGATTTGAAGACTCGTAAAGTCGCGGGGCGAATAAGTAGCCGGTGATTATCGGCGTTGCGCAGGGCTGTAAATTCATCTGCCCGGATGATATTCGTATGCGCGATAAGTGGCCATGTAACAGCAGAGAAAGCAGCGGATCGAACCATATTGCATTGTGGCCCGACATTTTTGCGCCTAGGCGAACCTTTTGAATGTCTCCCGCCGCGGAATTTATGGTCCACAATAATACCGACTCACACTGCGTTTACACGCAAGATAAGATTCAACAATCGCGCGTTTTAAGAGCCGCGCATGCGCATTCGAACGAGCGTCCCGTGTTCGTTCAATTTTTTCACCACTTTTGTATGCCCCCGAGCGAAACTAATTTTAACACAAACATTTGCATTTTATGTTGCTCTCGCGAGTTAAAAAACAAGGTCAAACTTGAACGCTTGCAAAATCATTATTTTGCTTTAGATTTTTAGAAAAAGTCACCTTGGAATCAAGAAATTCTATTGAAATCACACATTTCTATCCTCTTGCAACAACAAATTTCGACTTGCATCAAGAAACTTCTTCTTGCAACAAAAAACTTTCTTCTTCTGTTGCGAAATTTGTTCTTGCTTCAAGAATATTTTTTTCTATGACAAAATTTCATCGAGAAATTTTAGTTTTTTAAAATTTGGAGACATATTTTTGTGACAAAAAATTGTTTGTTTTGGTGCAAGTAGTTATTTTTAGAAGACAGTTTTGAGGATAAAAAAATTGTTCCCATTAACTCTGAAACATTAGTCAACTTTTTATTGACAGCTACTGTGACATCAATTTTTCACCCTCGTTTAAATGTTACTATCAAATGACCTAAATATTGATAAGTTCTTACCCTGTTGATTCTTTTTTATGTACCCTCATGTTTGATGGATGATAAAAAATGATACTTTTATGTATTGAGTGTACTCTCATGTGGGTCCATAATCAAGTTTCATTTCAATGAAACTGGAGCATTTATTGAGTTTTTAATATCGACTGCAGCAGGCAATATCGAAGTTGATAAAAATAAAACATAAAATGTAAAAATGCATTGCATGTTGTGACTGATTGTTTTTAATAAAATGAAAGAGTCGATTAAAGTGCGTTCACTGACGTAAATAAAAATCGGTAAGATTATTTACAATAAGCCCCATAAAGTAATTGGAAATGAACGCACGATATGCAGCAGGGTCATTCGGCGGCCTTAAGAGATGTAAATGACAAACGCCAGATACCATAAGGACGTCTCGTCAAAAGTTAATAAATCGATAATGCTGCAGCGGGTGCCGCGCAAAAAGCGCGTAATTTAGCGCACAGACCTTGGCACAAGTCGATCAATCCTCGCGATTGACGATTAATTAAATCAAATTAATGACACGTTTAAATTGAATACAATTTTTTATTCATTCAGCCCGATAAATTCAAATGATCGATTGTTCATTCATCTTTTAGTATTGGTCAAAAAAATTTACATTTAAAAATAACAACTTTATTTATAAAAAGAATTAATTCAAATAAAAATTTTTGTTTCTTCGTTTCTGCTATATTTTATAATCGGAAATCAAAATTCAAAAGAAAATATATGACTTTGAATGTCATTTTAAAAGGAAAAGAATCTTCTAGAACTGGAAACAATTTTTGCAGTCAAAAACAACTTTATTTATAAGAAAGGAATTGGAATAAAAATATAAAATATTTTGTTTCGAATTATTTCTGTTATTTCTGGCATGTTTTCTATTGGAAATGGACGTTTATATGAAAATACCTGTTTTTAATTGAAATAAAATTTTGGAAAGGAATTTTTATTTAAAAAGATGCATATTGATGTAAATAAATTGGATATCATTTGAGTTGATGAGAATAGTTTTGGGGAGGTCAACGTCGGCTACGTCGTACGTTAATTGCACCGAAACTGAAACGCAATCTCAGAAATTTCGCTCGTGTGTCGCGTGCTTTCTTCCGTGCGACGGCTTATGAATGGGCGAAATAAACAAACTCGCGGATGAATGTCCGTCGGGCCACCCTCGCCTCTATAAATATAACGAGATTCTAGTCGGGTACGTCCCTTCATCACGAAATAGTTTCCCTTATTAATTTTCAAACAAATTGTAACAAAAAATACATCCCTCTTATACATTTTTTTCAAACCAACTTTTTTCAAACTCCTCTACTTCGGGAAAAATGTAAAATCATTTTTTAAATCTATTTTTAGCAATTTTATATTTCTTCAGGTGAAAAATAATTTTCTTCTTTTAATTGCGCTATATGTGACACGATTTTCCTTACGGTTTTTTTGTTCGCGAATTGAAGAAAGGAAATATAAGGGAAAAAGAAAGAAAAATTGATGAGAATGAAAAAGGGCTAGTGAACAAGTTGGCACGCTGAAAAATGCCCGTCAGACATTCCATTTTTTTACCTTCGCTGGAATGGAAAAACGACGTATAATACGCCTTTGGGAAATTGTTTCTACTTTCGTCTGGCCTATTGTTCCGATGAAGAGAAAACGAACTTCTTTCATCTACACGTGAACTTCTTCTTTCTGTTTCTATTTATTGATTACGAGCCGGCAAGCAAACATTCAAAATAATCGTCATTGCGCTGCATTTTCTTCTGATATAAAAAATACTACCGGGTGAAAATTTGCTACGCGTGGGAAGCCGTCGCGACGGCGGCCCTTTCATCAAAAGCCATATTCCGCGCCAGTAACAATCAACTCTCTAACACAAAGAACGATTCCGTCATGTGTCACGATAAGCCTTGAAAATTCGATTCCAAAGAACAAAAAAAAAAGTTAATCAATTCAACTGTGTAAAAGCATTTAATAGAACAAAAACTGTATTGAATATTAAAACAAGAGATCTCGAAAAAAAGGCGACTGATAAAAATAAAAATAATATTATATATCATTTTATATCATATCAAACTTCCTCTTAGGAAAGACTGAAATCTTCTTGAGGCAAAACGTCGTGCTTTGATAATAAAGGAATTTCGTTTTGTGAATTTATTTGTGTTTTTTGCAAAGTGATGCGAGATTGAAAGTAATTGCATAAAAGTGTTTGGGAGGGGAAAAAAGTGTAGGCTTTCTTCAGGTCGACGTGAGTGAGAAAACAGGAACAGAGTGATGAATTGTAATCGCGCGCCTGTGGCTGTTCGTGTTTTGGAAAACGCGCCTGCATTTCTTGGCACTCGTGCCGCGTGCCCCAAAGCTCGCCGCGCACGACATGCTTCTTCCTTTAGCTGACTAGAAACTAGACGAACAAAAATACTACGACGCACTGAGTCATTCGGGCCGTTGCCCTGCGCCTCTCATTTTCTTCGTATCCCTTTATTAATAAACGCAACTGGTTTATTTTAGTTCTTTACATTTCCGATTCACTTTCAACCCTCAGAAAAAGTCGTCCTTTCACTTTTTTTTGCTCCTGCCATCTATCTAGCATGGAGAAGGTGAAAACAGTTTCTTCTTTTTTACGAAATACAAAATGTTGAGGGCTGAGTTTTAAGAACTGAAGTACAAAAAATAAAAAAAAAAAATGATTTATTGAATTCAAATAAGATTTTAGTCATTTTCTAGCTAACTGTCTAAACAGAAATTTGAAAAAAATTATCAAGGTACTAAGAAAATGTGAATTTCCGGTGCAAAAAAAAATTAAGTCAGTTTATATGAATTATTTCCAAAATCTATCAAATCAATTGTCGGGTTGATTTTTGTATATAAATATTTGATACTAGGGCAGAAAAATGTTGTCGGACAAACCAATGAGTCATTCTGACCTACACAATACTTAATGTAAAAATAAAAATAAAATGTGCAAATGTGATGTTATGCTTATAACACGTTCAGAAAATTGAATTATTATTGAAATAATTATTTTTCTATAATTTGTATATTATTATATATTGTTGCTCCGAATCAATTCTTTTTATTTTATTCATTCTTTTTAATTATCAAATAAATTGGCATACATAATACAAGAACTTAAAAACTATAAAAAAGGGGGAAAAAAATCTAAAAATGTTTTTTGACACTTAAAACAGAAATTATTGGCGATTAAATTTTCATTTCAAGTCACGTCCTTCTAGGTGCTTAGTGCTAAAAAAAAACCAGTGGCAGAGTTCTATTGCGGAAATGAATTTAAGTTGATCTGATCTGCTTACAATGTCTATGACTCTTAGACGTCAAGTGTCTTAAATTAAGACATCGTCGAATCGTGAGACACTCGGTGTGATAATTGAAGATGATGTTTTTGATGTGCGAATGGAAATGTGAGCGTAGTTTTAATCAAGGCATCAGAGAGCCGATGTGTGTATAGCATGGGAGATGATCAGAGAGGGAGGGTCAGAGGCCAACATAATGTGACATCCTGTCGTTAGTTTAACAACACGTCAAATTACCATACGGGTCGGGTGCGAAGCAGTGCCTCTCATTGCGAGGCCATGTGTTAAGACACCCACGACGGATGTCCCTTTTTTTATCAGTTCTCTGAAAAACGAATTGTCTGTGTCTATTTTTATCGAGCGCTCGTTTGAAGTTTCACCGTCCGGTTGATTGGCCCTGGCGTTGTATATCCGGCGGCGCTAATTTCTTTGATTTGGCATTTTTGCAATTGAGTTGTCGAGCGCTGATGAAGAAGTTTGGCTCGGCTGATTGTTTAATGAATTAGATGCAATGATCAATGGCACGGAGAAATATACTCGCCGGCGAAAAAATCATCGCGATGAATGAGACAGGCGCGAGAGCACCGCACTTACCTAATCTCGATTATCCCCGAGGATAATTTCCAACGGACCACACGTAGGCCGGATGCTATAACGTACACAGATATACGTACTATTTATACGCTCCATTGTCTGTTCAATTCAATACGTATTACGCCATGTATTGCGCGCTTGATGATACACAACCTTTTTCTTTTCTCCAAATAATGCTTATTACAAATCAAAACCAATTTTCAATACTGTAAAAATTGTTGTGCAAAATGAACAGATCAAAACTTGCGCCGACAATTTAAATTGTATTTCCAATATAAACAACGGTCATAATTGCAACGCTAATTTGCAACCTTTTTGTTTTGGATTATTTTTGAATGCTCGGATGTGTTTTGTTTCCTGCCTTCCTTTTTCTTTTTTTTACTATGAATCATATTTCCGGTAAAATAATTGCAGTTGCAAATGGTAAATACGAGATCGAGAAATAATGAATATAGTTGAGGGAATCGCAACCGAAAAAAAACCGTTATCCGAGATCTTTCACGAGCGGGGATAATGCGCATGCAAACAAGTCTCAAAGTATATCATTAAATTGATAAATTACAATAATCCGTGAGGCTCATAATCTATGTTATTATTATTGAATAAAGCATTTTTTCGAGTCTATTACACTTTAGAAATGGTTTCGCGAGATTACACGCACAGCATCATTATGTTTTGCGACACGATAATGCCCGCTCGGGTACACAAATATGGTTTGGATCCTCGTGCTGCTTTATTTACATCCAGCTCTTGCTCCAACTTGGATCTGTGCTTTTCAACTATCAAGTACACAAATCTTAAATCTTTTCATTTCTCAAGTTGTGTTGCGATTAAACATGTTATATTTTTCATACTCAATTGTAAAGATGTATAATTACAATTTTCGTGAAAAGAAGTTTTTTTTGAAGTGTTGACAATCAGGGGTAGGAAGAAAAGAATAACAGGGTGTGCTTAAATTGCATTATTCAAATAAGCCTGTACTTATGGTACAATCATGGTAATCAGTCGTGGAAGTAAGTGAGAACTGTACTGATTACGAAACTCTCATAATTTAAAAGAAGGAACATAAAATTTAACTGTAATACATAAGTAATACATATCATCAGTGAAAAACAACAAATAAATTCAACGAAATTGAAAACTACAGTTCTTTGAAAAATGAAAGTAATTCTTAGAAATGAGATTCGGTAAGAGTCTCATATTCGCCTCATCAATTTCAGGGTGGGAACTATTTGTTTTTCAACCTGGCATTAAATTGCGATCCAGGCACGTTGTTATCCGTTATAAAAAATCGTTCTCGCATACATAAAAAGGCAAATTTTTCTGCACTCGTAACAATAAACAATTTTTTTCATAAGGAGGTTGTAAAACAAATTGATCGTGGACCAAGTGGGAGAGTTTTGTTTCGCGATTGGATTGGAGATTGGGTCGGTCGCGATAATGCGGCTGTCATCTCGGTATCTTTGTCGGTTGGCTTTCGATCGTTGGCGGTGTCACGAGCCTGCGCATAGAAAATAGGTGGACGATTAATTATTTCGTAGCAGGCCGTCCTTTGGTTCCAGCGTACCTTTCACCGTGCACGAACTCTTGAGATCGGGACACACGTGCTTCCCCGAAAGGCGAATACATTTGGCCGATCGCATCTATGTCGTCACCCCGGGGGATATGCGCATACCGACAAGACGAATTTACACCCGAACGTCAAGCGCCGGTCCATTGTGCAAGCCGCCACATTTGCCGAAACGAAAAAAAAGGAAGGAAACCGAGATGAATTGCCAATCGCGTTTTCGCGCGCGTCAAACCCGAGTCTGTTTGGCCCCGCAAGCCATCCGATGAAAGTCCGAATTTGCATCACGAGTGCGCCTTCGCGGAACAATTGTTTTTAATCGAACCATTTCGTAACGTCGGCACGAAAACAAAATTATAGAAAGTTTTTCGGACGTCAAACAAGAAGCTCTTTATTTCAAGGGAAACAGATTTCGCTCAACATTTTTATTCGGGTCCCATTTATATATCAATGTGTTACACATAAAGTGGTGCATATATATTGTTTCATCATATAAATCATACGTGTTACGGAGGAGTGCTATGGTTATTACTTAAAGAAAAAAACACTCGAATGAGAACAACAAAAAAACAGTATTTCATGTCTCAAGATGATGAAGAATAAGTTTTTGCGAGATTTGGTTTGAAACCCAAATTGTACATTTGAAAAGGAATGAGCGTATATTTCAAATAATTTCCTTAACTTACCATGCAACATTATCAAAAAAAAAAAAAAAAAAAAAAAAAAAAACAGTAATTCATTGTTTGAAGAAAATAAAAACTACCATTTGGAAGGAATAAACTAAAAGTAGAGTATTTAAAAATAATATAATTTTCTCAGCTTGCAATGCAATTGCAATTTGTTAATGATCGAAAAGTGTCATCGACATTCAAGAAATATATCCATGCATTCAAACAATGGCAGTTTTCGAAACGCAACAATGGGCCCAGCTCCCACACCGGTGGCCGTTCCTCTTTGCGCATTGCGTCTTTGGGTGTCTCTTTGCTTAAAAAAAGAACTTGAAATACGTGTCATCATATATTTATTTGCCGGCTAATAAAATGTTTCTTTTTTTGTTACAGCATGCAAACAACGTGCGAAAAGCCGCGGCAGATTATGTGGCTCGTCGTCAGGCGCGGATGATGACCCGGTCGATAACTTCATCGCTGGCGCTGCCGATGAGCAAGCTGAGCGACGTGGCGTACCGCGCTGCGGCCAAGCCCGGCACCTTCTTCGCCCGGGACAACGTGTCCAACTTCATCAGCTGGTGTCGCAACAGCCTCGGCATCATCGACTGCCTCCTCTTTGAGACCGACGATCTCATCTTGCGCAAGAACGAGCGCAACGTGATCCTCTGCCTGCTGGAGGTCGCCCGTCGAGGGGCCAAGTTCGGCATGCTCATGCCCATGCTCGTCCAGATGGAACGACAGATCGACCGAGAGATCGCTGCTGAAAATAAGGCCGTCAACGGTGCCTCCAACGAGGACACCGACGACGACTGCGACGATGAACCCTGCCTCATTTATGGGCCACAACCACAGATTGTCACCAACGACCTTAAGAGCCTCGACGAAATGGTGATTCTTTTTCATTATCTAAATCAAATTCAGTTAAACAATGTTGTATCAAAGATTCAATTTTTAGAATTTTATTTCGTTAATAAAAAGAATCATATGTAAATATTTTTATGTGTATATGAAATAGAAATGATAATTACCCTATAGTGAAAAGGATTATTGTCCATACATTATTTTGAAAACATATATTGACAATGTATTATTTGGAAAATCATATATTGATCATATCCCAGGTATATCATCCATATATTGTCAATGTATTTTCAATGTATTGACGATATATGAACAATATATTGACCACACATAGACAATATATTGCCAATATACAGTCCATATATGAAAAATATTAAAAAATATATGGTCAATATATTATCAATATATTGTCAATATATGATTTTATGAAAAATAATATATTGTCAATCTATTGATAATATAAGAACAATATATGATCTTTTTTACTAGGGATATATTTATTTTTATGTATGTATTTATATTAATTATTATTATTTTTTAAAATTTTATTATTATTATTTATTAATATTTATTTTTATATACTGGCATTATAATAGTAATTTATAGTAAAAACAAAATTGATATACAGTTTATGTATGATCCTTTTTATGATTGAAAAATCAATGCTCGAGACAATAAGAAGTTCATAAATTTCGTTTATTTTATATGTATTTTTGTATTTTAATGTCAATCAATATACAACACGTAACGATGTAAAAAAATGAAAAATTCTTTCTGTCTAAAACTGTAATCCTACAGGATTATCGTATGCAAAATGTTGCAATTTCATGAACAGAATTTCTTGATTCAAGTAGTAATCGAGCTCTTTTAAAAACAGATTAAATAACACGCAGAATTACACTTTAAATTTTTCAGCAATGTTTAAATTTCATTTTTGTTGAAATTCACAGCGATATTATTCTTATAAGAGAACGTTCATTACAGTCGATTATACAAGCCCGTTATGTGCACGTTGGACATGTCCCAAGCCAGACGCGTGCAAGTCGATAATTTATCAATTCGATATATTAATCGCGCCGACAAATTGCGTACCTCTCGATAAATTGTCCGAATCCTGTTCAGTCTATTCGTCGCAACCATAACAAACTCTCTCGTAGAGCGACCGGCGTGTTTTATCAGTCGTGTTTTATTAGCGGCGCGCTCGCGAGACCAAATTCTTCGTCGGATAACGACATAGTCGATTTTCAATAAATTTCGCGTCGACCGATTGTAAGCCAATTATCGTGATTTTTGTCGTGTTTTGAATTGCACATTTAAGTAAGAGTTTGACCAAATATGAACGCGCGCCGATTAAAATGATATACGCCCCTCGGCGATACCGATAAGACTTATCAACGCTCTCGTTTATTTCAATTAGATCGCAGCTCAATTGCATCTCGCTGCTCGAAGAAAAATCGATAGCCAGATAATTGTTGAACAGTTAAAATTACCGTAATTATCAGCATCCGTCTCGTTAAAGAACTGCTTTTTTCTCCATTCGGACTAATCTGTTTCTCCTGAGACGATTGAAAAAAAGTCATCAGTTGACAAACAGTCGTGTTTGATATCTCGTTGAACTCGCCAACGAGTTGAAAAAAAAAAAAACAGATTCCGCTGCCTTGTCAATGACAATGACAGATTTTTGTTGCCCCGGACACGCGATCTGTCACGTCATTGAAGTTTAAGATCTCGTGCTAGTTTATAATAAACCAAATAAATAACTTACAATGAGCCTTTCACCATGAACTTGGCACCAAAAAATTGGACCCTGATTGTTACATCGAAACATTTTTAAACATTTCTTTTCTCGACTGTTCAAAACAACTTTTTGTTAATGGCAAAAAAACCTGTTTTTGAATTGCAAAAATGTTGAAAGGTTTAATGAATATAAATAATAAATCAAATTTTTTTTAAGACCAAAAAAAAAGCAAAATAGAAGCTGAAAAAATAGTCTAGGTGGATAATTGATAAAATTTGGACGTGAGAGAATAGCATTTTTGCGCTGTGTATAATTACGTCTCGATTCGCTCGGTTGTCACGGACGCACGACTCTCAATGCACCGATTAATCACGCTGTTTGGTCTACAATCTGTCTTTGCTATCTTTGATACTATTATTTTCAGCATGAAGAAAATGAATAAAAGGAGCGCGATAACTGTGTTGAGAAACTCGGGATCGGTTTGACGTGTGCATATAAGCCGAACGCGATTATTGATGATGAAGAAATTGTTTTATCATTTCTTTCCGCGCCTCTTGCATCTCGTGCTCCAAAGCATCTCTGCCCGATCGAAGACTGCCTGCTGATTCTATTAGCGTTGTTGTCTCATCATGCTCGTTCGAGATACTACACTTGACGGCCCAAATTATCATTCATAAATATAAATAAATAAATATAAACATATTATAAATAAATAGATAAGGGATCGCTGATTTTAATGATAGCGCTTGAATTGGAAATGAAATGGACTGGATATGAAAATAGAAAAAAAGAGATGTCACAGCAGGGCAATTGACAATGAAAGATATACCATTTGAGTCATTTGAAACAAAGTCTTTATTTGCTTGAGTAAGATCTATTGTACCAGAGCTTGGAAAAGGAAATAAAAAATGAGCAGACTACTCAAAATGACTCGACGATTATTTTTAATTTCCATGATGAAAAAAAAAGTCTAACGAAAATGGTATTGATATCTTTGTTTGAAATGAAATCAGATTTAGGATCGTTTGAAGAAAATTAATTTTTTGTTCCATTGTCAAAAGTTGGTTGAACTTTTCACTTAAACTGGCGTTGAATAAATTTGTAAACAAATGACCGACCAGTTTTATCGTCCAGATCTAAACGATTTTGGACTTTGTGTTATTCGACAAATTTTCGTCAGACAAAAAATCGACTCAATTTCTCACACAGTTCAAAGTGGAAACTTGTCCATTTGAGTTGCTCAGTTATTTTCTCATTTTATGAACCCTCTGGAAACAATTGGCTAGACATCTTTTCGAAAATAAAAATCGCAAACTATAAACCTCAACGAATGTAAATGTGCATCACCGCAGTAAAAGAAATCGCGTTGACCGTAAATATACCTCTGCGTCAAACACGAATTTCAAGTCAACTTTTGCGCAAGTACAAAAATGGTCGCGACCATTTTGCAAACTGATACTCAACTTTTCTCAATCTTCTTGCAAACATTTCAGTAGTGAATAAATGTCTAATTTTAGCTCTCTTTCTAAAAAAAAAAAACAAAAAACAAAAGAATTTGCTTCAATCATCTGGAGATGAAAATAAATTTCTTTGAATTCAAAAAAAAAAAATTGTTTTGTTATTCCAGGTCGTAGAATGATTTTTCTTATCAACCATCAATCAGTTTCAGAGGTTGATCAAATTAGCATGCAAACCGGGACACATTTTATACAATGTCAACATAATTTGTAACTGGAAACAAAATCCCAGGTCCCGTCATTAATCAGTCAGTCACGTCATGCGATGTTTGCACGCTAAGTGAAATCAATTTGCACCTCCTGACAGTAATTACGGGCTCGATTCAGCGTGACGATTTTTTTTGTAGTCGCAAAACACTTGTTCCCGATTCTCGACTGGCGAAGCAGGCAAAAGCGTGAGCCTAGTATATGTATATCTTTATATCTTGAGCCTGGGCACGCTTTTCACACCGCGTCTAATATCGCCAATGAGAATCAGCCACGTTATTGGTTTGCGTCAATTAATTATTAAGTCAGGCTTGTTACAGGCATTTGAAAATCTGAAAAGCCAATCTCCTAAGCTCTTGCTAATGATATCTAAATCCACATATTGTTTCGTTTATCGTGCGCGACTAATTGAGATTCGGGAGTCAGTGGAAACCGTTGTTTGTGTTAGGTTGCACTGTGCAGAGTGCGAAAACGCGTGACAATAATTATCATAAACATGATATGAAAGTTTTTAGCTGATAAAGTGGGTGATTAATCGGGGCCCTTGTCTAATACTGCGCAGCAGCACGCCTACGCGAGACCTGCTATGAAGTAACAGTGACAAATTATTTATTCTTAAAACAACGTACACGAACTAGTCTCACGCGTTATTAGTTTTGTACACTGTATATCATTTCAGTGAGCGCATTAAGCTCTCACCTCGCGTCTTAGATCGTGTTTCTTACCCTGACCACACCTTTGCCATATCATCTTCCTCTTTCCCGCGATTCCAATTTTCATTGGTGTGACTTTTTATTTTTACTTTTTTTTTTCCTTTCCATACATTCTCTTTTATATTTTTTAAATACTTTTTCTTGATATTTAATTCATATTTTTATTAATTAACTCACTGATATTTTGTGCCATTTATTTTTTCTTTACATTTTTCACATTCTCTTTTATGCATTTTTCAAATATTATTTTTTAATGTTTAATTCATACTTTTTATTTATCAACTAATTCATGTTAGGTGCCTTTTATTTTTCCTTTCATTTTTTACATCTGTTGTAAAATGTTTTATTCATTTTTGAATATTCAATTCATATTTTTTCCTGATTAACTAATTTATAATTTGATAATCGTGTAACTTTTCATACTTTTTTATATTTCTTGTAATTCGTTTGCAATACTTCATCTTGTTCTGTTTTGATTCGGTTCTTCGTGTTCTCTGTCTTTCTACAGCTGCTCTCCACGATCATGTTTCTCATTTTACGATTTAATTAACGACAAGTCAATTTACATCTCGCGTTCCAGTATTACACATCCGTCGCATTTCATTCCTCTCATCGCCCTTTGAATTTGTGTCTGAAAAGCTATTTTTTTAAGAAAAAAAAAAATTTTTTTTTTTACTTTCACTTTTTCAATTTTTCCATCAACTGACAATTTGCTAGGAGGAAATGGCTTAATTTGATAATGAAGGAGAGGAAAAAGAAGTGTTACGAAACGGCAATTAATTGTCAGAGTTAATTAATACGCGGAGGAATATATGCTAGCGATTCAGAAAAATGAGCTTTTAATCATATATTGCAAAAAAAAAAAAAAAAAATCGCTTTGATGTATATCCTGGTTTGAGCTGTGCAACCACGTACACGTTGTAACGACGATTTTGTTATCAAAATTTCTTATTTTATTGCACGAAATAAAAATAATTGAAAAGTTGTAAATTGCAAAGTTGATTTGTAATAGTTGTAATTTTTGGGACGCAAAGAAGTGTGCGAGTTTGCGTTGCAGATTTCAATTGAATTTTGTGAAGTTGACATTTTAGTGCGAGATTGTATTCAAATGACGAAATTTGGTAGATCGTAAAGAGAGTTTTTACGATCACTTCGTGGGCCGCGCTGTGTGTGGATATACGTACTGATCAACACACATACAAGGTGTTACTAAACAATCGACTTGTTTGAGCAACAATTAGCCATTCGTTTTTAAAAGAGGCATCAATTAGGCGCGGATAAAAATGCGCCTGACAAAAGTGCAGCCACTGATGAGGCGCGTGTGGGTGCGCTCACGAAATTACATCAAAATTACTAACCATACGTTTTCGATTAGGTAATATAACTGTGAGAAAAATTATTATCAATTCAATTCCCAGTCAGTGAAACGAATCAGAAAATGTTGCCTCTTTTTCAAACTTTTTTCTTTCATTTTGGATACACACATAATTAATTATGTAAATTATAACACTTTAAGTACGCTAATTAACTCATTTACCGTAATTTATAAATCTATCTTATTCTAAATTGGGTTATAAATATAAGCGAATGGGAATATTAAATGATTTAGAAATCATACAGTTTCGCAATTAGGCTAAAAAGTATACTCTACGAGGCAAAATTTTATCTCTCTAATAAACGGCACTTCAAATACATTTTTTTTCATTTTACGATCAATTTCAGTTTGATATATTTCAAGGGAAAAATAAACATTACATTGGTTTGAATTCGACTTAATTTTTTTTCTTCGAAAGATCAAAGTGGACTAATGCAAGTCATATGTATGATTAAAGTTGGAACAATAATCTTTTTGCATATAAAAACAGATGAAATTCGCGAAGCCGACAAAGTGTCGGGAATTCGAAGCCCTTGGCCGATTAATCAGTAATCAATTTGGCAGCGGAAAAATTGACATCAAAATATTTACCGCAACTTGTGTATATCCACTGCGGGTCGAATAAATATTTATTGATTCCCATTCGATGCAAATGATCGGCATCATTTTTTTCATTGCAACTGGATCGGCGGGTTAAATAAATAATTTATCAAGCTGGATAAATTATCGACTTATGATCCAGGCTCTTGTCAGCTTCGCCAGCTGTCAAATTATCCGATAAATCATTTAATCTGCGCTGTGAAATATAAATATCGCCGAGCTTACAAAATAAGTATCAATCAGTCCCCGGTGGTGTGAGTTAAAAAACCGTCGCGGAATTTAGAAAGTTTTTTTTGACAAAACGTGAGATGACGTCAGATTGACAACAAAGTACAGCCACCCGTGATCGGAATGCGATATATATTATACAAGCTAATCAATTTCTTTGACTTTTTCGCGCGCGACTGTCTGTCGATTTTCGCGGACCAGTGGACAGGTGACGTGTGAACAGCAAGTCGACATAATACATTGCACAACGTTCTGGTTATAATTATCCTAAAAATATATATGTCCCCATAGAAAGCCTCCTTCGGACGTCTTTTATTATTTCACAGAAACCAACTAGCGGATCGCAAAATAATTGAACGCGGTACTTTCTCCTTTAATGATTGCTTAGTGAAAATAATGTCATCTCAAACAGGAAACTGGCGGATTGCAAGTTTTTATGAAGAATTTGAAAGACTCGCCGGTATGTATGATTGGCAACATTTTCAACAAAACTTGCAAAATTCCTGACAAGAAAATTTTAGAAAAAAACATCTAATTGACTTAACATCAATTTGTACTATCAATTGTAAAGAAATATTCTCTGGTTATCCTACAGAAATAAAAATTTATGTACAATTATATATATTTTAAATTTATTAAATATAGAGTTACCTGGATAAGAGTGACAATTCGGGGTAAACGTGACACATGACATAACTTTTATGATTTTCAAAAATTTCATATTTCAAATCATTTTTAGAAGAATATATTATTATTAATTAATACATTTATTTATACAATGAGAATCGAAGAAAAATTTATTCATTTGCATAAAATATGAGGTGTCACACTTTACCCTGTGTGTCACTCTTACCCTGGTTGACCCTAATAATTAATAATAATAAATAATATAATTAATTATGGAAGTATGATAATATTTTATTTCAATTTATAATATATAATATAAATTGTTATTATATATATAATATAATTATTATTATTGATAATTACATTTATTACTTTTTGATATATAATATATATATTTTTATATATTATAGACAAAAAATGATTTTTATACTGCATCAAGAAAAATTGTAATTGTTTTTCAAGAAGCGAATGATAATTAACGTGAACAATTACACATCCTTATTTGATCAAACTTATTTCATCAGATCGTCGTATATGATAGTGACAAAGAAATGATTCAAACAAGTGACGCGTTGTATACACACTTGTTCGAATGTAAAAGAAAAAAGAAATGTTGAACGGTACATAGTGCGTCCAAATATGTTAATCTATGATGTACCGTGTGGTAAAATGGAGTTTCAAATGGTTTCGGTGTTTAATCATCTTGCGTGAAAAGTTTATCAAAGATTATGATGGATAAAAACGTTCGTTGGCCAAGTCTGTCTAAACAGATAGTCCGTAGAAACTCGGCGCAGAGCAGCTGCGGATAATATACCAAGCCGGCTCATAAAAGTGTTGGTTAATTATGTCGTCTGAAATTACTATGTAAATTTGTAGACGTTATTTATGTCCCGCTAGAAATCGGCAAGAAACGCGACCATGTAATGGCGCAAATGAACTTTTATAGTTTGTCCAATCTGTCGAGAGGAATGTAATGCCGCGGACGTGATGAGAAACCGCAATGAAATTATATTCGGAGAGATTCGCCATGTTTGTTTGTCATCAACTCCGATTATCATTTTTTCTCTAATAGAAATTTAGGTGGAATAAATTATGCTCGCTAATTTATCGTTCAATTTCGTGACTTTAATTGGGGAATAAATTAAGCCCTCAACTTTTCCACTCTTTCGTCTCTTTTATCCCAACAAAATTGAACGATCAAAGAAACGACTTTTGATGCTTGCAACTGCAATCGAAAACAGAATCGTAAGTTATAAGAAGTTGGCCCACGCCAATTGCAAGATCCGGACGTTTTGTTGGGTGCACAGTGTAGTAAATCCAATTTCGCCGGGCCAAGCTTATACGCCTCCCGAACTCTCATTTATGGTATCTTGTTTCATCTACGTGTCACGATACCTCTGAACAGTGCAGACAACCAAGACACAAAAACAAACACGCTCTTTTTTATTCTGTTTTGTTTCTGCTCCCGTGATCGAATAACAACCCAGACTCATATTCCAACCGGAGTTAATCCAAAATTAATCGTCCAAATAAAATTGTACTTAGCAGTCGATACGTATAATGATCATCGAACTGGGCGCGGTTTAACAGGAACTCCGTCGGAAAAAAATTTCGATCGAACGTTCGTGCAATTACAATTTGAACATTTACGTTTTGGGCTCCTCGTGATGAAAAGTTTCTCGAAACTCGTTTGGTGGCGCCGGTCTAATAACTGATGTCTCTTTCCTCAAATTGGCAATGGAAAAGAAAACTGAAAAGCAAAAACTTTTTCATTTCATTTAAAACATACAGGTTATTCTCAATTGAAACGAAATTTTATTTCGGTTTACTTTACATTACGCTGAGATTGATCTTTCAGATCAATTCGTCTAGACGAAACTGTTTTGTTCGCGTGTCTCTATGGAAATAGTGCAGCGCAGATAAGGTGCGAATTCTTATGGGACGGGTTGGTGTGCTCAAGGTAGGAGCCATGGCCGCTGCGCCCAAGCTCCGACTCGCAAGCGCCGAAAGCGCGTATTGATCGGCCATTTCGTGTCAAGTTCAAGCGCAAAGTCCACGGAGAGCTTCCACCAAGACACTCCCGACAACGAGCCGATCCTATTTCTTGACAAAAGTTTCTTCCTTTCTCTCTCGGCGTTTATTGGATTTGTCAGTGTCAGCGTCGGCATTCGCGACCCAGCCCGAAGGCGAAATTCCTGTCGTTATTCCGCAGCTCCCAAAATCTCGCTTTATCCCTTCAATGTCGACAAGATTCAATTGCGGGGAGAATACCATCCAGAAAAAGATCCCAATTCTGTGACATTTGTGCACTCGAAATTTTTATTCCCGTGGGCGTGGCAGTTTATTTTTTTTCTCCATCCGAACGTTCCGTCCTTTATTTTTTCAATTAGTGTGTCACGTTTGCGTGCAAACATTTGAAACGACGGGGGTCACCCAACGCAAATTATTGTGGCGAGAACAGCGATAGTGGAACCGATCTTTATCTGTGGCGCTTTTGTGCACGTGCGTAACGATGCCTCGTTGCATTAACAAGACGTGTCCCTGTTACTGTCAAGATCCACGGCCGGATCATACTAGATCCCACCTTATTGACTTTTAACATCCCCGCTTCAGATTTCCCACTTGAGTTTATGGCACCGTTTCGCGGCGTTGTTTTATTAAAACTGCATCCCCCATAGAAGAGAGTTGAGCCGAGCAAAAGAAAGAACGAAAAATTGTAGGAAAGAGGTCGGCACCTTGCACAGACGCATTGACAGCGCGGCCTTGATAAATGATGCCGATGAACTCGGGAGATGAACTTGGGACGCGTATTCTATTCGAGACGGGCCCGCCCTGCGATAGGTGTGTTACCAACCGCAATTGCGACTTCGTAGCGGCCAATTTCGAGGCGTCCTTGAACTTACTAATGTGTTTCCCTCCCATTTGAAAGTGTCTCTCGCATTTATGACGCTGATTCCCCGAGACGTTGGCTCTATCTCGTTGCACAATTTGCGTTGCATTGACAGGAGGCCCCGATGGATCGCACGGCTGTCGCACTAAATCGTGCTAAACGGCTATCAGTTAATTATTGTTAACAATTAGGTATACAAAAGTTGCGTCAACGATTCGCAGAGGTAATCGGAGCTGTTGCAACTCCTAAAGATCGCGATGGTTTATTAAGCGATAAAATAGCAATTTTACGCGCGCCGATCGACGTGATTCATCATCAGCGAGCGGTTAAATGCGAGCGAGCGTATGGTTGCATCAATGCCAACGCGTTTTCGAGATGTTCTCACCTGGAGTGCGCGCCAATCCGCTATTTATAGAGCGACAGTTATTTCGGTGCAATAGTTGTTATCGCGGAAAGGCCTTGTAAGGAAACGACCGAACCGATTGTTATTGTACCACCTCACCTCCGCCACACCGATCGATTATTAAATTAAGTCCATAAATATATAATCTCCGATCGGTTATCTCGCGGGCTGAGTTTGCGGAATCGCAAAACTAATTGTCCGACGCGGTGAGAACGGGATTTATAAAAGTGCAAACTGCTGAAATATGAGATGCAATAAGTTGGCGCGACATCTGGGTTGTTCCCGATGCGAGATGCACTTGGAGTGCTTCGAAAAACGTGGCTAGGTGTGCCAAGCGGATTGAACGTCGGTGCCAATTTGCGGTCCTGCAAAAATGCGACGATAAATTATGCCGGCGACAAGAGCGAGATATAAAAAGCCGGCACCCGCGATGGTTCTATTGAAATCTGTCAGGCGGGATCGTGTCCCGATAGTGGTCCCCGATGCAGCCTATGTACATGAGCCGCGACACATCCGGTCGGTTTTTTCCAATCGCGCTGCACTAACCGGATTAACGTATCGACTTCTGGGGATGAGAATCAACATTATTTATGAGCTATTAATTGATTCCAACAGAGAGAATTTCTCGGCCCAATAATTATTCATTCATATGATAATTGTTCGGGATTATATATATATTTTTGTTTGATTGATGACGGGCGATAAAAATCGATATACGAAATGAGAAAAAAACAGAAAAAAAAAAAAATATGTGTTAGGAAAAATGAAGGAAACGTCAGATTCTAGGACAAGGAATTTGAACACTCCGGAGTTTGGTTGGACCGATCGACGCAGTCGGTCAGCGGACCTCTGAAATTTTCTCTCAAGTTGTTTGACATTCCGGTGCCGAACAATACGTGAATGAAAGACAAACGAACAGCTGAGCCTCGAGCTGGAGATGTTGCCGGGGTATTGATTGCGGAGACGCCGGCGCCGCGCAATGCGCCGCTCTCTAGCTGCGCTCGGATGTTTGCCAGGAACTGTTCCTAGACTCAATTTTGGGTCATTCAACTTGTTGGCCGCGTTATGCCGAACCCAATTGGCCTTAGACAATTCTGCGACAACTTCAATTTGCCACGATCCACAGCGACCGTACGAAGATTTATTTTGGCTATCTACTTTGTTCCCTCTCAATAGGGCCGTTGAGCCACCGTCGCTTACAAGCTATATATTCCAATTTGAGTAGAGCGCCATCTTGTAATGCGAGTGTCTGGCATTGTTGGTACAAAAAAGTCGAGTGCATGGGCGAGCCGCGCCTCCGCATCCGAACGAATTTTCAAAACCACGATTGATCGACCGATTCTAATTAAAACGCTCTCTTTATTCATCGTCCCGGCGGTGCCGCAAAATTCTAACCAGGCGTTTTAAATCAACCTGCCGCACTGCGACGACTGACTTGTCCCAGCCGAAATGGACTTTTTGTTCCTTCGCAGATATCGTGCAAACTGGCTGGGGAGGAAAAACAAGAGATTACGCTTCGCTATTTGCTCGAGGACGAAAAATAAAACGGTCAACGGCGCAGACTTGGCGATACAATGCCAGGCGCTGCATGCGTGTTGGTGTCGCATCCGGTTCAATAGCATAAAACACTGGCAAGTATCACGCGCGGTTACTACCAACGTGTGTCCGATACGCCAGACTTTTGCTGTTACACATTTCACCGCGACATAATGTCGTCGTTTGTATTAAATTAGACCCGCAAATTGAGCCTTTATGTAACCAGTCAATTGGCATTTTTAATTCCACCGGGCAGGATTGAGCCGAGTTGTAAAAGAAATTAAATTGAAAGACGAGAGAGAGAGAAAAAAAGAATCCGAACGTGACGTAAACGCAAGTTGAGTGAAACACCTGCGGCGAGCGGTGTTTGAACATTTTTGCATTGCCGGAACAAAGAGCTTTTTTTTCGTATGGGATATTACTGCGATGTGACCTCGCAGTGTAAGTAGCAGATAAAACAAAGAGATAAGATTTATCTGCCCGGCTCATCCCACGGCTTCGATTTTTCGTTGGCTCGCGAGACCAATTAGGAACTAAACTTCCGCTTGGAGGTCACGCTTTATCATATTTCAGGCGGCGCAAGCACGCGCTGAAGGCATTCATTAATTCAACTCTCTGTCACCCCTCGAGTTACTCCACTTCAAAGTGCTCTTTTTTTTTGGTTCTTCTCTCTTCTACTTTGACAATTAACGTCCACAGCCAATAGCGCAAAAATTGATCCTAAGTAGGCTACAGTTTTTAGTCGCCGGTTGTGTCTCTTTCACTTTGTTAACAATGTTGACATTCCTGCTCTTACCTCCGGCGGAGAGACGACATTTCAGTCCGAGTAGTCGCGACACAACTGTCTCTGTTAAACTTTAGAGAAAAAAAGAATTGCTATCTGCGGCCGGGTTTCTTGCACGAAAAATGGGAAATGAAAGTGAGATAACATTTCTTTTCTTTTTGTCTGCAAAATTTTTCTTCCAAATGAGTAGTAGCAATTTCGCGGGAAAAAGGTCGAAAGGAGAAACAAAATTTGACTCGAGTTTTGGTAGTGCAATTCAAGTGGGAATAAATGGAGTATTGCACTTGATATATCTCTGGATCTTTCCTCCTTCGCTTTAGCGGAAAGCATCATCTCGATCGATTATCTTCCAGTCGACTAAACGACCAAACGAAATATATACCTATATATATCCGGCAAACATCAATCAAACTTTAGAATGTTTACATCGTCCACAGCAATGAAATATTTTACATGCCGATAAATTTCGCTATGCCTCTTTTTTATGATAAAAATAATTGAAAAACTAATAAACTAGTACAATGGACATTTTTCTTATAATTTTATGGCGAAGGAGTTTCTGATCCTGTGATATACGTTCGAAACTAAAAGAAAAGTCGGAGCGTCCTTACGTAAATTGTTTGTATTCTTCCTGTCGTGGAAAGGCGGAATGAGAGGGAGTAAAATTGTAAACATTTATTCGCTGGCGGTCAAAAGCGTTGGGACAAGCGAGTCCATATGATGGATGAGCGTGACAGTGATTGTTTCGTAAGCTGTGACACCTGACCCGTCGATTAGAATCGAATTTAGTGATTAGATAATCAGCCGTGATGATGATCCTCGTGACTGATGCCCGGCGCGTCATAATTTTGCGAATAAGGGTATCAGATCGCTATTGATACTGGGTATTATATGGCCGCGCTCGATTCCCACGAGAACCACCCCTGGCGCGATGCGCGGCCACGATAGGGCCCAGATAGCCATCAGGATCTCGTCGAGTTCCATCACTTTCTCTAGTCGTGCTACGAACGCCGACGCTATCGTCCACGAAACGCTTTTTTCGTCCGGCAAAAAATTATCTCCCTGCAACCAATCAGCAGCTTGGCTTTTTTCCTAACGAGCTTATACACATGACTTCATAAACCAATGAAAATCAAAAGTCAACCGATCATCCATCTTCCAATTCTTACGTCATTTTCTTCGTACAATTTTTTACCCCACACGTAATAATTTATAAAGAGATTTATAAAGAGACAAAATTTTATAAAAAAATTGATAGAAATTGTATACCAAAAAACGTATACGAATTATATTTATATTTTATCTATAATCTATATATAATTTTTATCTAACTGTATGGAACGCTCGACTTGATTTTCTCACAATTTTTCATCTGATTTGTTTATTTATTTTCATTGTAGCAGCCAAACGTGGTAACTTGAAAATAAAAAAATCGAATTTCAATTAATATTTATCATTTTCGATCACGATTTTTTACAATTACCCTTCAATTCAATTTTTCAATGTGGAAGGTAGATAATCTATCCAGGCAATATTATTATATCAACTCTTTACCCGACCCAGATGTTTTGTTATCCCAGCATCGTGACATTTATATAACATATAATAACCAACAAATTTTGTACTATCCATGTTCTGTGATCGGTAACCGAAGAGCCGAGAGGCTGTTTTCGTTCGACGTGATGAAGATAAAGTTTCATTTGAGAACGAACACGCCGATGACATGCCGGAGATAAGAAAAGCCTGACGCTGATAAGAAGCTGGACGACAGAAGGGCCGGAAGTCTTCATTTGTCAAGTTTATAACGAAAAGCCGCTAATTACAAATAAAATTTTATTACGACAAAAATGAGGTAACAATGATACGCTTCCGGATAAAGAAAAAGTGAAAGACGAAAGTGCAATGGTTGTTTGTGCAAGAGGTCATCTAGGATGGGAAAAAGATCGTGAGGATTCGAGTCGCAAAAGTTGGCGAAGATGAGAGGATAAAAGGGCAGATAAGGGGCCGGAAGATCGGACGGATCTTTTCAAGCTGGAGGAGCGTTTGCAAACGCACAAACTAGCGGGTTTATTGTTCGCTCGAAAAATCGTCCGAGTTTTGATCATGGGATAATAAAATGAAATGATAAAGGAGAGGCTGACGTAAGGGTTGTGATAACATCGGCTAAGATGACGGAGGCTGGAGCGATCAGCGGATAGTTGAATTAAATACAATCTGTTGTGCAGGAGAAAAACAATCGACGGGCTAATTAAAGCAGAGCTCGTGTGGACAGGCCAATTTTTTGCTGCACTTTCTCCGGTTCCCGAAATTCACTTTCTTACGATTGCTAATTCGAATGCAGCGGTAATGAAGATAGAAGCGGAACGGGTGAAGGGTATAAAGCGCAATTTTTCGTCTCTCTGCACATTTAACTTTCTTCCATCGCACTTTGATATTGAAACACACCTTTCATTATCGATTTCCATTTAAATACAATCTTGAGAACAGCCGTACATTTTTCGCAGGCGTGTTTCGACAACGGTTGAACTCAAATTCTACCTCCCAGAAAATGAGCAAATTTTGTTTGTCCGCAGTTGTTTGTTAGTTTCGCAAATAGCATGTGGGTTTGAAATGGCAGAAAAATTTTTTTTTTGTTGCTAATAACCGGATTCCAGATGGGAAATGTGAGTGGAATCTCGTGACGGGATTCAGGTTAAGAGTTAGATATTCTTAGCAATATATCCATGGTGAGAAAATTAGCTGAATGACTGAAATAGCACATGCGACTGTAAAACTGTTGTCAAGTATCAGATTTAGTGCACAAGTTAAATTTCACACCTATAATATATAGGCGGACACCTGATGACTAATAAATTCAGCCAACGGTCTACAATTTTGCAATTCCATTTTTTCGTCGAGTTTTCATCCGTGTAAAAATATTACACAACGTTTCCCCGTTTTGTTTGAAAACATTTGTTTTTGAATTGCCTTCAAAATTGTAACCGCTGATTACGAACATGAAAAAGTAGAAATTAAAAAGTTGAAAAGTGAAAAGCAAAAAGTGAAATAAAATTAAAATTAAATTGAAATAAAAAAAGAGAGAAAAAAATTATGGTCACACATCCTTTACAATTAACGACTGATTCGCGCAGATAGCAATCGCGGCGTGAGCTGCTCGTTCCGAGAGCCTATTCGCTTTTTGTCCGGCCGTTTTTTCAGACCCGGCGGTTTTAATAACTTCATCGTGCCGCGGCGGCAGATGCGCCAGGAAAAGTCGCCGGGGTTAAAGAAAGTGGTCAGTGGACAATCTTACGATTTTCGTCCGTCGAATATTAATTGACTCGTCGGTGCGACGAAAAGTGTTCCCAGCGAACTTTCGGGAAAAAATGCACAGGACAAGGCCCTGCGAAAGTGAAACCGTGCCATAAAGACAACGGTTACGTTTTAAGACCAGGACATTGTACTGATTCTTTATCTGTAATTTGTTCCAATTATCCTGATACCAATTGGACTCGAGCTTTCGAATAAGAAAACAATTTTGATCCGATGAGAAAATTTCAATGAGATTCCATCCGCTAATTAATAGCCAGGCTATCATGTTAAGATAGATATTAATTACACCATAATCGATGTTACGGAGTCGTAAACGCGGTGCTTAGCAGAAATGATTTATTGGGGGAATTAGAAAAAAAGAGATTCAATTAGAGTCAACAAAACCTCGCCAATAAAAGTGCTCAATTACACGCATCAAGATAATATCACAAAGGTGACCTGTCCATGTTTTGCTTTTGATTATAAAAAATTAAAATAACTTCTCGTTGTCAGGGGGGAGAAAAAAGGTGACAGCGGCGGTATTATTTATAGACTAATCAAACTGCTGTTAAGAAATGCGAACGAGTTCAAAACTTGGGGCCCTTTACGATCCATCAAAAATGAGCGACTAAAATCACGGCGGGTAATTGAAAACCTAGCAAAAGCCAATTGGTAGCGGACAAAAGCTGGGAAGCAGACCTTGCTGCGTTGGACAAACGCAGTTGACAGTTATATTCATAATTTATAGCTCCCCGGGCGCAGTTACACGGCCCCGTGTGTTAAGCCCATAGGCCAGTTATTTTCGTGCGGAAACGACAAGTCGCGAGACGCACTAATAGCTGCGATAACAATCACCATGGCTCTGATAATAATCATATACAATAGGTACGAAATCAGCTCAATCTTTTTGAATCCGCTTCGTACTCGAAATACTTAGAGAAAAAAATACAGTTGAAAAGAAAGTACAAAATTAATTCTTTTAGTATTTCCCATCAATTTAATGAGATGATTAAACATAATATATAAATTATATTCAAAACATATTTTGAAATCTAATAATTATTTAACAGGAATTTAATTTGTAATTGATTTATAAATTAACAAAATCAATTTTGATAAAAATTAATAATTTGAAGATATATTTTTGCTTGTGTGGGAATCTTTTTGAATCAATTTCTTGTTTTTAGAGGTAAAAAGGAGGTAAAAATGATAATAAAAAATGATCCTTTCAATATTTTCTTTGAATTCAATAAAACGATTTGTTAATGTAAAATGTTTAAATGCAATAAATAAATCAGCGTAAAGTTGATATTTTTCACGTGGATGTGAATTGAAAGAAATTGCTAGTCAGTTATAAGTGAGCATGGAAGATGTAAAAAAATGCGAATATAAACATAACGTGTTAATGTTGCTAGGTAAAATATCCTGTAACTCCTAGTCAGGGTCACACGGACCTAATTGAAGTCCATAAAGCACACTTAACATCGCGCAGTCGTGTTTGTATTTCGCATTAACATTACTCATTAGTTAACTAAACATGAGTAATCTCACGCTCCGAGCAGCCATCGATTGCGATCGCGAAGCACATGAACTTGACCTCTCATTTGTTCTCTCTTCA
This sequence comes from Trissolcus basalis, assembly GCA_025266255.1. Classification (NCBI taxonomy): domain Eukaryota; kingdom Metazoa; phylum Arthropoda; class Insecta; order Hymenoptera; family Scelionidae; genus Trissolcus; species Trissolcus basalis. The sequence continues at coordinate 36,449 of JAAMPD010000119.1, forward strand.
ACACAGCGACGCTCAATCAAATCTATATCAAATCCGTCCAATCGGTTTATTAGAAAACAACATGAATCAACCTTTTGATCTGTCAAATTGAAATCAGACCCACAAAACGAAATTGCCGTTTCAAATTTTATTTGTTATTAAAACGACAGTGCAAACATTTGAGCTTCAAATTTATAACACCGCCAGAATAAACTTTAAACTTTTCGAATGCGTTATTCGAGAATGTTTAAAGTTTAAATCACACTGTTAACAAACATTCGTAAATCAGTTGTCATTTGGTTACATAACACTCTCATTCAAGGCGATATTTATTGTACATTTCATTAACTCACAATCCGCACTTGAGAAAAAAGAAATTTCTATAACGCTGTATATCAGTTCGAGATTAAATTCATCAGGTGTTTGTATATCCGAGGTGAAGAAAAATTAAAAAGACAAAAATTTGAGTTCGAAAGTTGCAAAAACAATACGAGACCTTCGATTAAGTTTTAAACTTTCGATGGATGCAGAGGAAAAAACGGAAATTACAATTCACGCGCGAAAAAAAGTGTTGAAATAAATAATGCCCCTTCGTACACGTTATAAACGTCTCATTACAATTGGCCGGGTGCAAAAATCGCCGAAGACTTTCCTTTTTGCAAACGAAAGCGTATGATTTGCGCCCGTGGCGCAGAGTGTGAAAATGAAACAACTCGAATCGCGCAATAATTGTTACGGAATTTATTAATTTGTTTTTGTTTCTTTTTTCGGTTGCCCGCTGCTCTGGGATAAATTTTGAGTTATCGCGATCGAAATAATTATTAAAGGGATGTCTTTTCTGCATTGTTGCACTTTGTTGCTTTCAAGGAAACACGCGTCTGAATATTTTTTTATCATGATTTATGCCCGCGCCAATTGAGTTGTATATTCATCGCGATCGTATATCACCGAGTCTTATTATTATTATTATTTGTACACTTATATCTCCCGACACTCTTGCCATAGACTTTTACGGTTATCGTAATTATAGGTGTCTTTTACTTCTCTCAAACTTTTTTAACCTTCATCGAAATTTTTCTCCTTTTGTTTTTCATAAAACGAAATATCAAACGAATTCTAATAAAAAGTGTCCCTGAAAATTTTATTAGGAGACCTACCATTCTTACAATTTTTATTTATTTTTTATTTTAATAATTTCTTTAATTTTCATTTGAAAATCTTTATTTTGGTTTAAAATTGTTTCAAGTGCTCTTTTATTATTTGTATTTTTTTCTTTCTTTTTTTTTTGCTGAAATAAAAACTTAACTTAAAGATTACATTTTAAAACTGTTTCGTCGCGATAAAAAAGAAGAAAAGTGATAAAAAAGTCGAACGGCAAAGATACAGGATTTGTTTTAATAACTGAGCGTAAACAAGGTGCACCGAAATGCGTCGATAAACGCTCGGAAGCACGTCGCATCGCGCATAACAGCAAATCGCCGGTCGTAAAGTCGAAATCGTTCTGGTTTAAAGAGCGCCGCCAATCGTATTCTCGATTTTTTCTCGCCGATTATTTACAAGCGCCAGTCGGTGTGTCCTTGATAAATGTGCATCATGCATGCCGATGTTAGCAATATCATTTCAATGAATGCCATTAGTGGTAGATCTCAAAAGCCCTTTGAAAATCACAGATTTATCTTCCACAAAAAGACGCAAGGTTGAACAATTGTTTAAACATTATTTTTACACCGATGAAATTACGGTTGAAAAAAGAGAGGTAGCTCTCATTAAAACAACTGACCGACATTTGAAATCTGATAGTTGTCTTTGAGCTTTTTTTCGGGTAAAAAGGTCAGAAGTCAGGGGATGAGATATGAAATCGTACAAAACGCCGGGGAGAAAGAAATGCGGCTTTAAAAAGCGTGAAATAAGGGTCTGGCCTTTGGAAAGAAAACAAAGCGAATGAAAAGGCTATAACCACTCGAGATCTCAAGCCTCCACGCGTTTATTCAAATTGAGCGCAAACTCTCGAGCTTGATCTATTTTATTACAAAAGTTGTATTATTAATTATTGTTCGATGATTTTGGTGAATGCATATTTAACACGGTTTTGTTATTTTTGTTTCAGGTTCGTGAGTTGGTTGAACGATGTACCTGCCCGACACAATACCCGATGATTCGCGTGTCCGAGGGAAAATACAGAATCGGCGATACAAAGGTCCTCATTTTCGTTCGAATTTTGAGGAGTCACGTGATGGTCCGAGTCGGGGGTGGTTGGGATACGCTCAGTCATTACCTCGACAAACACGATCCCTGCCGATGCCGTACTTGTGAGTATAGAAAAATAATATATCATTTTGGTAAAAAAATTGTTAATCGAAAGAATGTTTATTAAAAAGAGAAAATAATAAATGTTTGGAAGGAAAATGATGAATGTCTGGGAGTTGTAAAATTAATTTAGGAACGATACGAAATAGAAAAGCAAAGTCGGCAATTAAGATGCAAATGTCTGTTTTCGATTAGTCGAAAGTGCAGGACAATTCCAAATGGGACTTAATAGTCAGTTAATATTAATGCCCATAGGAGTTGCGATCAATTAATCAACTAAATGACAAAAACGCGCTACCATTTATCCGGTGCGTGGCAAAAAGTTGGCGCTTTTTTGATGGACCAGTTTAACAGGTTTCTGAAGTGAGAAACCGTCGACACAACTGTTATATGTCCAAATAATAAAAAATCGCATGACTTTATCAGCTAAAATGATTTCGCGATACAAAAATTTGTAATAGATAAAAAAAAAGAACTATTCATAAATAATTAATATGATTAAAGTTATAATTGAAATAATTTATTAATTAATGAATGATTAAAAGCGATTGAGTGATTTCTGTGAGAAATTATTTGAATATAATGAAGCGAGGATCCCGGCAGGATTTGTTTGAATTTTGATGCCCGGAAATGTGCGTTCGTTTGTCTAACGCATAATGTCTATTGAAACATAAATCTTGATTTTAGTTGAATAATCTTTCTCATTGCGTGTTGCAGCTCATCGTTCAATGATCTCGGCAAAGTTGATTCAAAAGGCTGGCGGCTCTTTCGATCTCGGAACTGCGCAGGTGCATTACGAGAGGTCAGTTGCACCGACATTTTTTTCATCAATCAAGTACACTTTGGAAGTAGCTACTAAGTAAACACAGCGCACTCGCATGATTAAATACACTAGCAGAAAAAGTCCCTTTTTCACCCGTCCACCTCACTTTCTTACCAATCGTAACTCTCAGCCTCACAGGAAGTCGCTGTTGTTTTCGAACAAACACGTTTCTTGGATTAATAATATTTTTTCAACAGACAAAAATTGGTCAATTCATTAAACAACCCATTTTTATTCGTTTCATATATATTTCATATATCTATTTATTTCACATAATTATATATATGTTATACATATTTGTTATATTTCTATATTATTATGTTATATGCCATTTTGTTTTACAGATTTTGCGTCCTCAAATTTTGTTCAACCAAACGAAGTATCGTTTCTTATAATTTTTTTAGAAATTTGTGTTTTGTAATAAAATTGAAAATTGTAATTAGTAGGAGTGATCTGCATGGTATTTTGGAGTAGAATTTTGTAGTTTTTCGAATTCATGAATACAACTAAAAAGTTGAATTGTATAAATTCAATGCAGATCACCTCCAAGGACCCGGCGCAGTTCAGCCTCGAATGGAGGTTGCTGCCCAGCGACGCAAAATCAGAAAACTGTCTCACGATCGCCCACACCGTCGTGTCCGAATAGTCCCAAACACAATGAGCTCAAGAAAAATGAAAATCGTTCTAGGAGTCCTACCCCACAGAGAAAACAGAGCCCGCTACACCAGCCCGGAGAATCGGCAACCAAACTGAGGTCCAGATCACCGACACCGAAAACCACTTGCCGACCCTGGAGCCCGACGTCCAAAATCGATGGAGCCAAACAAATCATCAACAAAACTCATGATTCATCTATCAAACGAGTACATGATGATCAGATTCCCAAGAAGGTCCAGGAAGAAAACAGAAACGTGTGTCAGAGAAATCATGAAGTTCACGTAAGTATCAAGGAAAAATTTGAGTAAAAATAAAAAGCAATTGATGAAAGCGTGGTACAATTTTGTTACAATTGAAAAAAAAAAAATTGATTATCAATATGTATGCGTAACATGACTTTTTATTTTTATTTCAAGTTGAAAAAATGGGTATGTATTTATTGTTGGGATGAATCGTTAAAATTTATAGGACCCAAAGAAGGAGAGTCATCAGGAAGTTAAAACGAAGGAGCCTTTTTCTGAAGAGTTTACAAAGCGTTTTACAGTGGAAGGTGGAGTGGCAAGGCGCATCGCCGATGACACTCCGAAATACGAACCGACGATTTACAACTACAAATGCAGGGACGAGTCGAACAGTAACAGTCCATCGCCGAGTCCACCGGCCATAAAGGAAGAGCCATCGCCGGAGCAGTGCACTCAGTTCAGAAAGTCGCCGCAACCGGGCGACGGCGAACACTCGGACAATGGCAGCGAGGTCTCTGACGAAGGTTACAGGAGTTTGGGCGCGGTGCAACCGCCCCCTGCCGCAGGGATACAAACTACCCAGACGGTTGTTGACGCTCAGAGTAAGTATTAAAATACTTTTTCTCATTCCACAGGATGTTGTTTTATTTCTTAAGGAAAAGGGAACCTTTTTATCATTCCTAAACGATTTTTTTAATTCGCAGGAGAAAAAAGAATGAAAAGTGAGACTGAAGTCATTAGTCCGATGGCATGAGCGCATGTGGAATAAATCGAGATGATCTTGCGATAAGGGTTGCAAATCCGAATTGTCAGTTTAAGTCGCGCATACGACTTGAATTTAATCGCTCGACGCAGTTATGAATGCTCGAGGTCCAACTGGGTTTTTCATTTTTTATGCGACCGTCCGAAAACGACGTGACATTTGATTTGTTCGGCTTACCAGCTTTATTTTTTCATCGAACACTCTTATAACTTGTGATCCACATTCAAAATGTCACAAGTTCATGCCGAATATAAAATTTTTTTGTCATATTTCACTCGGGCAAATGAAAGATCATTTAAATTAGTCGAGATGGTTTCTTTTCGTCGACTTATAAGAATGTTGCAATTTTTGCAAAGTCTTAAAGCAGATCAGAATTGTTGCGCGCTCTCTGACAAGGTCGGAATACAAATCTATACTTTTGTGAATCTTCCGCCGTAGATTCGACCACCCTGTAGAAACCATTAATATTCAAAGTACACGAGAGGCACGTATAAAATCGCAAAGAGGCTGGTCTGACATTTAGTCGAGCGCAGCGAGCAGAAAAGATCGCCCTACGTGGGTGAAACAACAACCTGTCTTTGGAACAATCGACGATATCCGATGCCCGCGTTTCTCGCGCTACTTCTCAATGTACTAATCTTTCATCGCGCATCAAAAATAGAACAACCCCAAATTACTTGCCCATTTTCTTATACCAATTTTTCTGTTCGCTTTAATGCCCGGTTATCCCGCGGCTCCAAACTTATATCCACATTGCGACAGTTAATTTATGTCCTGCTCACAGGACGATACATTTAGCTATTACATAAATTTACATCACAGCTCGAAACTCGATAACGCCCATTTAAAAGTTTTAATATTGTTACATAACAATTTTATAACAAACCCCATTACACAATTTTATCTCTCTTTTTTAACATCTCAAACAATGAGATTTTCACCACGCCGTAAATCATTCGAGATATTGTCACAGGACAATTTTTAACTCATTACGTGTTCGAATGATTTTAGCAGACTGGAGAAGACGGTTGCGAAAAGCAGATGGGATTTCGATTTTGTCATCGACCCATAATAAATTTAAATGAAACTAAAAGAAATTTTAATTCTTTTATTAAAATATTTCTTTTTTTTTTTTGATTTGAGATAATCACGATGAAGCCAGGAAGATAAGCTTCAGAGTTCGATGTCCGATTATCCTTAGCCCACGCATAAATTCGTACAAATTTGGCAGCGGCGATCCGTCAAGTGGCGCGTGGGAGGCACGCAATATCGAATCCCCTAGGTTCTGTTGTTTAATCCGAACAATCTCAAGGAAACTATGTACACTTCCATGTAAACTGTTGCGCCAACAATTTTTTTTTATCTTCCTCTTTATCCGACGCCTGCAGTTGCGCTCCACTTTATTTGCGATCGCAAAAATTTTATTGTGACAACAAATCCGTATTGCGCAAAGTTGCTCGGAAATTTGAGCACGATATTGTTGATCTATTCATTATATTTAGTGTCGCTCGGGGGACAAGACATTCCAAAGATTACAACGGGATTAGGTGACCAAGTCCAATCGATAGCTCGGCTATGACACAAACACCTTTTTGTCTAACCAGCTGCATTCATTTCTGCACACCAATACTCATAACGCGTGCACCGCTCTCAAGAAACATACCCAGACACAATAACAACCGACAGAAACCTGATACATAAATAATTGTTCCGGATTTGAAAATGCTCCTGTAATTCTTCGTCCCTATTGGGTAGTTAATTCCCGGAGTCCGAAAAAGGAGCATATCAAGTTTCCAGAGAGTGTTAAAAGTTGCTTTTTTATTTTGCAGAACAACAACCGATCAAAGTTGATGCCGAGCGGTCGTGTGTCGAGACGGACAGCATTGAGACCGGACTGCGAAAGACAGGTTCGCCACTACGGGGATCGCCCAGCCGAAGCTCAGGCGACCGCACACCGAGAGCCAACTCGATCATACGCGAGGGCAGCAACGTCTCCCGGGCTTCGAACAGCAGCAGGGGCAACGCCGAGGTGCTCTCCAGCCCGGAGGGAAGTCCGCTGAAACGGGCCGGTGTCGCGAGAAACAGCGTTCGAAAGGCGCCAACCAACGCCAGCGCCGTGGCCAATCGCAGCTCCGCTAAGACGGCCAACAACAGCAACACGTGGAACGGCCGACAGACGAAGCAACGCTCGTCCATCAAGGTCGATACGTTCTCCACACCCTCGACCAGTTTCTCGAGGAAGAACAGCGTCAGGATGAGCCTGCCGCGGTCCAGCACCGGGCCTCAATATGATAGGAATGGGAGGAGGATCAGGCCAGCGACCTCGTCGCTGCAGTCCTCCCCGACGAAAACTGCGAACCCCCTGCTGGAGCAGATCATGAACAAGGTAGGTCATCTTCAAGATGACAAGGAGATTGTGCAGAAGCTGCAGGACCTGCTGAAGGATTATAAAGGTAAAGACTCGGAGGAGGACTCGACCATGGAGTTCACCAGAGCGTGGATTGATGGTAATGGAACAGTCGCACTGCCTTCGGAGACACAAGTTGTGGCCAGTCCCAGAAAAGACTCCAAGCCGGACCCCAAGTCCGGGTTCTCGCGGATACCGGCGCCGGTTTATAAGCGGTCCATGTCGATCGCTTCGAACAAGGTTTGATTGTGAGATGAGTAATTTGACGTTGTACAGGGCGAGAGATATTTTACAAGACTGGTGCTATACCGTGCCGACGGCCCGGGTTGTCTTGTTGAGCCAGCATTATGTATAGTCACTTTCCGAATCATTCGGTGCCGGATCCAAATTTGTCGCTAGTTATGTTCTCTTAAAATTTGATTTGTTGTTTTGTTGTTTTTTTTTTTAATTTTTGATTATGTAGCATGTCGTGACATAATGCTAAATTAAACTGATGTTTTATTTCTTTTTTTGATCTGCAAAATTTATTGAAATTCGTTTCAAAAGTTGTTACATTTTTCGTTTTTGTTCAAAGAAGAGTTTGAGTTTCATTCGGACTATTTTGTTCTTCATTTTTGCATAAATGTTTATTTATATCTCCAAAGTGATACAAAATGCAGGATAGTTTGTAGTTTACAAATTGCGAGACTGTAGTTAACATATCTTCACTAAACTTCATCAAACTGTTAATTTGTTTTTGAAATTAAAAAAAAAATTATTAAAAAAAAAATGAAGCGACGGATTCGGATTGAACGCGATTTATTTACCGTCTTCCTTTGTAAGTTTAATGATAACACTGTAAAAGCGCGGCATTGTTAATAAAGCGCGCTCAGTCTTAGAAAACTCTGAAATATCAATTCGGAAAGGAAAACAAAATTTTTTTCGATGAGCAATAAAAAATAAATTCGTAAAAGTCGGCACGACAAATTTGCGGGTAAGATCTGGTTGTATACAAAAAATGTCGCAAACTTTTTGGTGCTGTGAATACATTCACTTGTTAAACGATTCGGAAATCATTATTTTTTTGGCATCCGCAAATCGCACTTGTTATAATTGTCCACGTGATTTATTTCCAATTATTTCAGTTGTGCCCCAATTTCAGAAAAAAAACACGTGTATTGTTATTGCGAATTATTTATTTATATAGTCTATTGGTTGTATATTTATTGAAAGCGATTTATTTGTACGTTGTAATAGCGTGTGAGTGCACACCAAGCAGAAATATCTCACTCAGTTTTAAGATGCATCTTAACACTCAAATAGAACGCAATCTGTTACAAATTTGCAATAACTTTCATCAGCATAACTTTATTTTTATATCACGAATTTGTCAACTTTTAAATTAGGTGCAATTAATTCTGTCAAAAGTTGAACTTGTTTCCACCAGTGTATTGTACGAGGTATTGTATCTAAGATCGTTAGTTGAAGTTTGAATGTTCAATAATCGAGCTTTTACTTCTGATATTTAACAATGACTGACTAAAAGGACTTATAAATAATCTTATCGACTGAATGAAAACGACGAGGCAAGAAATAAGCATTTTGTCAAAGCGTCTCTTTGGCATGAGAAATATCAGCGGAACAGAAGGTTTCATCTTTTGTTGTCAGAGTAGGTAACCAAATTGTATTGATTTATTGGTACGTCGATGAAAAGCGCCATTCCAGGGTTTTAGGTGTCTTTTATACCAAAAGCGATATAGTTAATTTTTTCGTACTAAGTGTCTTAATTGCGGAGGGAAGTGTGTCGTCTTCCCCCGACTAGATAGATGATTGTAGAAATTCAAAAAAGGGCTGCGATACAAGACAAGATGAAAAGTCGATACATGAAAAATCAAAAAAAAAAAAAATTATTATTATTATTAAAAAACCAGGTCGAGAAGCGTACAAGGCCTAGAGTATTTTTAGTACGTTCATAGGACAATCGACGATTATAGTTTTGTAGTGTAAGAAAGTGGCGAGTGACTTGCAATACCGCTCCTGTTACATAGAACACGCGATATAGGAATCATTAAATTTGTAGAAAAACAATCATATTTTTCTGTCTTGCCGATGAAAAGAATAGTGGACCTTTTCAGGTATGATTTCGTAAGAAAAAAAAAACGATGAACAAAATTGTATACGACCTTTTGCATTAAGCAATTTAAATTTAGATCTCAAAAATTGTATTACGTATTTCATCGATTGACCGTCCAGTTGGAATTTTGATTGCAGGTTGCGGTTAAGGGTTGCCGCTCGAACAAACGACCTGCAACATATTAATTAGCCCCAATAATATTGCTTTTGTGTTTATCATTACGTTTTATTATTATCAGTACCATAATTTCATAGCGCCTTAACGTCAGCGTGATGATAATTTGTAAGAATTAACATTATTTTTAGTCTATCCACGATGTCGCTTACGTTATGTTAGGATTTGATTTACAAGTTATCAGTTGAAAGAAATACATGAAAAAAAATATCATCAACTGGAGTTTTTCTTCTCTGACCCCTTTTTCTCAACCCGTTGAGAGTTCCTTTTGCAGGTGACTTATCGTCCGTATTCTAACGACACTTGAAGCAAATGGTTTTATTGACAAATTAAAAGTACGTGCTTTGTTTTGAGAATGGAGCAGTTCAAAAAGTGGTTTTCATATAGTTTGGAGGCAGATCAAAGAGTCTGACGCAGCGGTCCGAATCTAGCACGAGAAACCGACCTTGCTGAATATGGCGATACGACTCTCTTCAGGATCACAACAGATCATTACGACAAGCCTCGGAAGAGAGGCCATTTTTAGCTCACCTCATGGCAATCATTCGCACCGGCTCCAACTGACGTAACTTTGTTGATTCTCGTCAAGTACAGACCCATCGCGTCATTTCAACATTATCATCATCTCAATTCAAAATCATTTGTTTGACTCGTACCATGCCCGTTTAGCACATCTTGTCAAGATCAAAACGTTTATTTCTCGTCGTAAGATTTCATGATAATGAGCGATCGTCTAGGCGGAACTTCAAATCACCATTCTAAGTTTAATCGGATGAGACCGTCTCGTTCGACTTTTTTTAACGATCATATCCTTTATTGGTATTAACGCAGGGAGATAAAATCTCATGACGAAAGTTGATCATTGATATATTTACACAGGGGCAAAAACAGCTTTATGCAAATGATTCTTAAAAATTTTATTGTCAGATGAAAAAAAAAAGGTAAAAGAAAATATTTTCCCTGAGAAAAATGAATGAAGCAATATAAATAAGGTTGAATAACGAGGGCAAACATTGCTAAGCAAATACAGTAAAATAACATGAACTATTAGCAAATCTATTAACTGTTAGACGCGCGCGAGCTGAAATGAATATTCCACACACGTTTGTCTGATCACGAAATAGGTATGAGAACTCTTGAAGGAAATTAAAAAGTGGTTGAACGTTTTCGACGTTATTAGCATAAGAAAAGCTGTCGTTGATGCTAATCAATTTTGCCGGGTTGGGTTTCGCGAAAAGCGAAAAAATTGTTCCAATCTGAGGCCTACTCTCTCATTTTGTAGGCGGCAGGCAGGTGCCTCTGGGCGCTCGTCTCAAGTGCATTTAGCTTATGCATACATATATACGCATTCGACCCACGCGTGTGTAATGCCAGCTAAATATCACTGCGAAGGGTTCCGAGTGCCTTCGAGATACTCATACCTGCAGTGTTTTAAAATATGGCAACTCATCATGATGTGAGGGTGCAAATGAAATTTTCCCCCATTGCAATGTTGGGATTGATCAAGTGGAACTGTTTTACCCCATCTGTTGTACAACTTTTTTACTCATGTTAAACTGAATTGCAAAAATGTTTAATTAATTTATTTCTGATTAAATTGCTATAATTTTTAATGTTTGACAAATTATTTAAAATGTTGACAACGTAAGAAATTTTTACAATATGTTTAATTCAAAATTTTTTTACGATTCATTTTTTATAATTTTTTATAGTTGTTATTTTGAATCTCAGATAGATCATCGCTTCTGTTTTGTAAATTTATTAAAACAGCAATGCTGATTTGGTTGTCGAACAAATCATTCAACAAAACTCAAGACCTTATGAATCACGTTGTGCTATTTTTGTATATGACTTTCTGTCACGAAGTATTTTCGGTGAAATTGCAGCACATTTTCATATCAAATTTTAAAATTTCATACAGGAAATGAGATTCGCTTTTTGAAACATGAGACGTCTAGGAAATGAATTGCAATAAATGGAAATAAAACGTAAAGATTTTTCACACTTTTTTGCAAATGAAAAATATTGATTCGTTGTTTGCGTGCGTGTTACTGTCTAATTTTGTATATCAGAAATTGGTAGTTTCTGATGTAAATTAGTTAACATAATAAAATATCGATTGACCCAATTGACAACCTCCTTCAATTTTACAATGCAGGAACTTTGTAAAATTTATTATTAACAAATAAAAAAAACGTACGCTTTTATGCACTATATAAATTATACATATTCTCATTGATTTTCATTGAAGATGGAATAGAAACGGATGTTGCGTCTTAGTTTTACATTTAGGGATAAAAAAAGGGCACGCCTTTTTGGCCAATAAAACTTTCTTATGAACTAGATGTGACGACAAGAAAAACGACCAGGGCGCGAAAAGTAATCGGTTGATTTAGCTTGGAATCAGGCACAGTTTGGATATAATAAATTGTAGACACGACGACATATATCCGGTAAAATTTATACGCCGTTTATATAATTGTAAGACTCAGCGGAATGCAAATGACCAGAGTTCGGTCATGACGAGTTCGCTGTTCGCTTTGTGCCGAAGGATGAATTCGCGAGGGTATCAGCGGTCAAGCTAGTCCTTGTCCGCAAGGTTGGCCCAACTATATATAGAGTTGTGGCGCTCGCGCGAATTTATGTGTCCCAGACCGCACGTCCAAATAAACTCGTAAAAATGTCCCTTGATTTGAGAAAAATATTTGTCCCAGACCAATTCCCTAAATGATAGCAAAGGCTTGAAAGCGTTGAACGAAAAGACTTTTTGCATTTGAATAAAACTGTCATTTTCGTTTGCACGAGACATAAATTGACATTTTTCCTGGGATAAAAACTAGAGTGTTATACATTTCTTATAAAACAACGTTTGACAGGAATAAATCTGTTTTTGTTTGAATGTTGAACAGCGTCGTAATATGTGGATAAATTGAAATCATTTGTTGACGTAATATATGCATAGCGTTGCATGCGCGTGTTACATAGAACATCCCACGCAGCCAGTAGCGACTGGTCAACTCCCTTGCTAGACATCCAGACATGCAATTACTACTGAAATTCTTACAGATCATTAAAACCTGCGATTTTTCACAATTTTGATGTTTATAACTCACTTAAATCTATAGAACTCATTATCCCAGTTTTTATTTGCGACGAAATAATGAACATATTATTCAAGAAATGAATGAATGAACAAACTATTCATTCGAGAAATTCCTTTTCGTAAGCCAGTTTTACTCAAACCCAAACAATTTTTATTTTATGAGTTTTTTGAACGCCCTGCGGACTTGTGTCAGAAAATTAATTTAAAAGATTTCATTTTTGAAGCACAAATATGTTAATGGACAGATAAATATTATTTTCAAGTGTGAACAAGATTGAAAAGTCGACAAATTGATAACAAATAGAGTATCGAATAAAAGTATGATTTTTTTGGAAATCTGATTGAATTGAGTTCGGTGTGGCAAAGTGAAATGAAGTGGTATTCTATGATCCAAGACAGGCGTGATCACGAAAGCGACCTTTCCGTTCGTGTGACTTGTCTAAGTTCCCATTGGACTCGTGCGCCACTTCTCGATCGGCATAACTCCCTCATTAGCGCCGCTCAACTTTCTTCACTTACGCCAAATGCGTCGCTGCTTTTTTTCTATCTCCATCTAATAACAACCGCGATTCGTCTAAATTTGTCGCGCCGCAATAAGATTCCCTATAGATCTTGTCGCTGTCATTGTTCCGGTATAATAATTGCAACAAAAATGAGCGATTTCAGTTCGCAACTTAGATAGCTGATTTTGGCCCTAGAAAGTATATGAAATACGGAACAAGATTGCAAACGAGATTGTCGTACAAATCGGTAGTCCCAATAAATTCAGATTCATTTTCTACAAGCCCCTTTTTCCAATGTTTTGACTCCGAACTAAATGTACATTTTTTTTCATCTCCTGCGACCTTTTATTTCAAATGTCATACCAAGTGCAACCGATCAGAACGGATTTAAGAGATCAGAATAATATACATAGGTTCGGGAGAAAGAGAGAGAGAAAAAAAGTTGAACAAAAAGTGTGCATTCAATAACAAACACAGGACTCGGAAATAAAAATAATTACTCCGAGAAGATAAACTTTTATGATGCTGTTATTATATTCAAATATGGTAGTTGAGGGACACGCTAAGTATAATGCATTAGTGTGCTCCAAAGAAGCCTCTGGTAATCGCGCAAGGAATCAGGTTACTCTGAACTTCAATGTTGCTTAGAACTTGCTTTTCTTTTTCGAACCGCCGTCCGACCAAATTGAACTTTTTTTAATCAAATTATATTCTTCAATAAATCACTGTCGAATTTAAATACAATTAATTTCATTTATTTATTTATTGAAATACAATGTGTAATTGTATAAATTTAATGAATGTAAATCTGTGAAAAGAGGTTGAAGATGAATAACGAATAAAATGCGGTTTTTGTGTGGCCAGGATTGAGGAGTATGAAACGAGACACTTTTTTTACATAATGCATCATTGATCTCTGGAGAGCAATGCCAGAATGACGCGTTTTTTGTTTCAGTTCGCTTTCGTAAAGTTCTCACCGACGGTGTGGATATAAGTCGACGTTTATAATGATGTCGGTTGAAAATAATAAGCGAGAATACGAAAAGTGACGCGGAAGTGTGAGGCCTTGGTACTGCCATTTCGGGTGGAGTCCCTCAGCTCGCCGTATAAAGCATGCGATCCGCGTACATATATCATCCATGGTTTAAAATTGAAATTATACGCAATTTGCCAAGGTACGACGCGGATCCACACAATTTCTGTCTAAAAATGCATACGACTCTCTGAATTTTGAATCGTTCCCCAAATGTACTTGAACTCACAATATTTCGATTACGTTTAATATCTCGGTCAATTATATTAATGACCTTTCAAAAAATGATTTAACTGAATATTTTTAGTAACCTTCTTTTTTAATTTAATCATTTTCTCGAGATGTTGAAAAGATAAAAAATTGAATGTAGTTAGTTTTTGATAATTTGTTATATCTTTGAATAAAAATTATTGTCGAATATTAAACGTAAATTATAAATATAATGATTTATAAATTGAACAATTTTTGTAATAGTACATCAATTTAAATAACAAAGTTCAAAGATAAGTTAAATGACAAAAATGTGCAATCTCCAATCACGTTTAATCATGAAGATCTGTGCTCTTAAAAAATAAAATAACGTGGCCTGATCTAGCGAGCTCAAATTGAGTACTGCAATTTACAAAATTGCATTTCTAATACCAAAACAACAAAAAAACGGATGGGAGGAACAAAAATGTGAGGTGAAGAAAAAATGGAAAAAGAGTACAAAAGGGCTCGGGAAGAAACACCTTGGGTGCTTGCCTTTTGCTCTCATCGCATTCGCCGCAGGTCGAAAGTTCGTGCGACCGTCGCTGATTATTTTCAGCCCGGAACCACGTCCTCGGGATTCCACGGCGGCTCGAACTCGGCTGTTACATACCCCCTTTGTATTAGAAGCAAAACTGGTGCACGTTTCGCTATCAAAAATTTGCACTTTTAATTGACTTATTCCCTACGTCAAGCGCCGCGATTAATTAACTCCGACTTATATTGCCTCATTCGCTCAACTTAATTCATTCGATTCGTGATGAATTATAAGTTGCCACTGACTGCAAAATATGTACAATTGAAATTAGAACGTTTCATCATTCTGGTTTGCCCAAAATGTCAATTCATTTATTTATTCAATTGAAATAAAAACAACAACAAAAAAGAAACATTACCCTTAAATTATTTCTGATACTCAAATTATATAATTTTATACAAATACAATAAAATTTTACATATTTTCAAATATGAAATTTTTTTTATATTAATTTAAGTTGAACAAACTAAAATTAGACTTGTTTTTTGTTCTTATCCAGTTTCACAAAAACAGAAAAATTGAAACAAGTAATAATTCATGATTACGAGTAAAAGGAGAATAAAAATGTTGTCAACTCGTTGATTGTTTCAATCACGTTCGAAATAGTTATCCGAGCAATTCAGTTTTTAACGACAATCGGGCAAATTGCACGCGTGTTTCTTACTGCTCGCATCCCATCACGAAACGACATCCCGCACAATCATTTCCAGTTACTTAGACCACACAACTCAAACACTCGAGATACTTAAGGCAAAACATTAATTAAATCTGACTGATGAGTCGAAAAAATTGTCCTCTCAAATTAATGTTGGACTACGATAAAAAAAGTTGTTTGGTCGAATGAAAAAGTACAATTTTGAGATGTTCTGTTTCGTAATAACAGAGAACCAAAAAAAAAAAAAAGGTCTGCTTGTAACTGCGCGTAAGCACGTGCACATTTCACCCACGAGGGGAACGCGATATATGTCTTCGACGAATCGTCAAACGCGATCTGCTAATGAGCCGCAGATCAACCGTAAAATCTCCGCTTACACTTTACGTTTCCAAACAATTCTCAATGCTGGTCAAAACGCGACTGATTCTTACGTCAAACATTTTTTAAACATTTTTCGCTAAATATTTTACTATATATATTTGAACAATTATTCAGACAACTGATTTTTTTTCTCGTTTATGTTTTTAAATAATTTTCATTGCTGATCAAAAAGCGATTGATTCGTTTGTCACTATATTATTTATTCTTCATTTTTTTTACTTTTTTATACCTTTTTAACATATTTTTTTACCCTGTTTTTTATACGAATACTTTTTCGAACATGATTTTTTGTAAGTAAAAAAACAAAGAAGAAACATCAGTGAATAATTTTAATAACAAGTTGGATTAAATTTATGGTCTCCGTAGCAAATTGCGAAAGTTTTTACTAGACACTCGAACCTGTCAATCATCGCGGTACGATCTGAACAAGTGCAGTCGCGATACACACAATGAACAAACGCATGCAAGCTACAGAGTCATTATAAATACGCATTAATGACAATACTCGCAGCAAAGTTCAAATTCCCGCCAATTAAATTTATTGCAAAAGATCAACTCAATCGAACCTCTTTTGTGTAACATTCATGCTATGCTAATTTATTCAACGTCGGATCTAATACGACATGTTCTCAAGCGTTCAAAGTCGCGATACAATAATATTCAGTTTCATAATAATTTTCATACGAAAAAAAACAATGATTCAGTTTTCAAACTCAAACGCTGTGGTTGAAACTTCAAGTGCATCCCAAAAGTGTCGGATTAAAGATCGAACGAAGCAAACATCAAGATATGACTTGATCCCTGAACATGACCATCGCGATCCCAAAAAAGGCACCAAAATGGTTTGCACTTGCAGACAAATAATTGCCATCTTTTTTATATTCCGTTGCGTTCAATCAAAAGAGTTTGACAAACGCACGAACCAAGGCCTGGATTTCGACATCATTAAGAGCTGATGACAAGAAGAAAACCATGCAAAGCTGGAATTGTTTTCAATTATGCCATTTCTGATTGGGCGTCATCAAGGTATCTCGTTAGATTTTTATTTCTCAAGTGTGAGAAGCAGATTGAGATTCTGCTGATATTAAAAAAGTGATAATAATATAAAAGTGGTGGTTGAGATTGAATAAGCTAAGGGTTGAACCATGAACCCAGGTCAACGAGAGGGTCCTTAGCAGTGCCGTAGAAGGAGACGACTTTTTGTCCGCGAGGACGCCCTTCCAGAATACTACTTCCTATTAGCGTATACTGCCGTATATGGTCGCGGGTCAACCAGCCGTAAATAAGCCGCTGCGTGGCCAAGGCCGTTTCCTAAATATCCAAGAACGCTGAACTTGAGCGAAAGCAATGGCATCTCGACGAGGGTGAGACCTTGCCGAGTCCTCCAGAACGCCCCACTTCTGGCCCCGCCAATTAGAATACATACTTCACACCACTTCCAACTTATTCCCTCGATGACTCACAAAAAAAAAAGACTCGCAACAGATAACGCGCGGCTTTTCCTCTTCTCTTACATATACAATTCAACTCGGTCGAAATGACTCATTAATCCTCAAGTAGTTTATTTATTATCTCGAAGGTAAATTTATTACGAGATATTAATTGGAACTTGGGAGTGAAATTTGGTTGGATTTTCGCGATTCTTGAATTGTGAATAGGAAAAGCTGCAGTCATCTCGGACGTGAGTCATCGCACGCGACAAGATCTCCCGCGGCCTTGGTCGGGCGCAAAACTATTGCATATCGTCGCCGCGCGATCGTATTATTCACAGGAAGTCGAATCCTCCGGAGTCGTGTCCTTCATCAACTCGCAAATTTTCAACACGAACTTATTTAGACTTTCTAATAACCGAGCGAAAATCGCGCATAAACATCCTCGCATTTCATTCATATTCCACGCGTAACGTCCGAACATCTCCAACTATTTCAATCCGCGATTTCATTCTCGATAGAGACATTTTTCAAATAACGTTACAATTTTGATACAATCGTTTCGACGATCACCAAATACCCTGGCAAGTTTCAAACTCCAGAAACATAGCCGGTACAATTTTTCGTTGTAATTTTAGTACAACTCTTGGGAATGTAACAAACAATTTAAATTTACAGTCGGTATTAATGATGTCGTCAAAATAATGCTTAAGTACAATATGATTTATTTGATAAGGATGCAATAATGGATGCAACTGGTGTACAGCCAAAATACTGTCACCCAGGCCAACGAACTCTGTCATACTTCTCCGAATCTTGAAATGACTAAATCACGAATGTGACATTTCTTGACAAATATCTTACGTAACGCTTTGCGAACGGCTATTTCCGTGTTTAACTTTGCAACTTGAACAATTTAACAAATAAATGACTCAACATATTTTATGATGTTCGGGATGATACCTCATGCTCCGTTACAAATACATTTTCACTCCGTCTAATATCTGGTCCCGGTCGCAACTTAATAATTTGCCAACCACTCTGACTCATGCATTAAATCCTCGATTACACATTTGTATAAACATTTTAACGACAATTATAACACAATTCAGCGTGATTGCAATTTCGCAAAAAGGAAAGTTTTCGTAGGCGTGCTGCGACAATCATTTGCACCCGTCACGAAATGATATTTTATAGAGCATCGTTAAACTTTGCAAAGTTGCGAAACTCGGTTGGTGCTCGCTCGCGGTTAGTCATCTCACTCTGTGACATATCCAGAATAGACGGTTTTCAGTCCGATTGTGTGCAACGATTGATAAGTTCGATTAATTTGCAATGCTACGGTTTCAACCTTCTCGATGAATCCCAACTTGGGCAGTACCAAAATAAATCTGCACTTGACCTTCCCGTGGCGAACAATGTACCTTTCCTGAAAGCAAAATTCAATTAAATTAAAAACGTTTAAAGCATAGATTTAATTTCGATTGAGGCGATAAAATGTTGATGACGGTCGTGTAGCTTTTGAACGGGAAGATGAAAATTTTTCGATATCAAGTTGCGGGAAAGTTGCAGTCGTAAAGATAGTACTGAGAGTAAGCAAATAAAGCATCGGTTTTATTACGTAATGGTCAAGGAAGATGAGTGCCGGTTTTGGTCAGCAGTGTAGATAAATTAGAATGTTTGCGTGAAATTAATTAAATGTACTCGAGAAAACCGCATGTTACAGATATTTTCCGCTTCTATCAAGAACCAAGTAATATGAGTGTCTCAATCCGACTTACGATTCATGCTTACTTTCCCGTCAACTTGTCGCCCACTCAACTTGCTCCGTACTGCAAAAATGGTGCCTTAATTATTACTAGCGCTTACCTAAAGATTCCTTCCATTAATGTGTAAAAACAAAACTTTAGTGTTACCACTAACGTTTAAAACGAATGTGATGTTTTAAAACTGTGCACGGTACGGTAGTTGAACACATGATAAAGTCATCCTCGAAATACAAATTCGATTTTTAGACATATTTTTCTTTATTGATCACAGGTGACGTAATTTCATCTTTCTTATTTATTGAGCTAAATATTATTTTTTACTTAGATTAGAATATGCTTCTTGACAGTACAAAAATGTAGTTTGTTTAACTATAATATAGTTTGGTTACGAACTTTGGTTTCCTTTTTTTATAAAACATTTAAATAACGATTTCTATAACTTACAACTATCAGTTCTTAATAACGCTATCGCATTCGTAAACTTATTCAAACATCAACACTTGAATAGAATATTTTGTAAATACAACTAGGTAGTAATACAATCAGTAGAAAAATATAACAGACGCGTGACACATTTGATTACAGAACCTATAATTCTCGCATTCTTAATACTGAAGGCACAAACTGTAATATAACACTTGAAGTTTTTGTTCGCTAAATTTCATGACAGTCAACTTGATTCTTTGCACTTAAAATATGTAAGTCGCAACCTAATTGAATCAATACTAAATAGTATTTTTATTTAACATCATTAATGTTATTCTACGAAACCAGATGGATAAAATACAGCCACTTGAACAGCAATCCAATTGCATATAAATTGTGGTGGAGCTGGCACAGCAATAAAAATCATGCGATCACCTAAAAAATGGAAAATATTTTGATTACGATGATAAAAATATTTTTTTTCTAAAAATCGTTAAAAATGAATTTCTGAAATATCCATGCAATGTTAAACAGTACCTTCGATAAATGTCTCTGGGAGTTTGTAATTTGACAGGGAGTTGCCAAATGCATATGCCATGTGTCTATGGAACAAAATAGTTTCAAACTTGTTGAACTTGAAAATGCCTAAAATTACCGCTAAATCATCGGTAATGTTGGTCATGTATGTTCCTTCTCCAAAAGTGAAAACCCATCGAGAGTCAGATGTTGCCTGAAAAAAATTTTATTGATAAAAGTTGCTTCATGTAACAATTTGCAACTATCAGTTACTAATTAAATTAACCAATTACCAGTTTTATTATTTCATAAAGATCATAGTTCGGTTTCAATGGTTTCGTAGGTTCATATATTCTTTCTTCACTCTCAGGTCGTTTACCTCTAAAAACTAATGTGGCAAACCAATCACACAACTCTTCGTTTTCATTTTTGAAACACGGGATGGCATCGAAATAAAGTATATCATTTACATTCAGTGCCTGTTTCAATGGCTTGGATGCAAGAAATCGTTTGCCAAAGATGAAAAGTCGGCTGGCAGTAAAGTGGACACGACGCTGATCAGCTGTTTCTAAGATTCCGTGTTTTTTTTTAAACTCACTACTTGACCACAACGTTACTCAAGATTCCCTGCTTGTACCTAACAACCGCATAGGGATCTATTTTCCAACACGTCGTGACCATCCAATTTCTTATCTGCTGATCATACCCTTCTGCTGTATTTGCATCTAACATATGACATGAAAATTGTACCTGAAATTAATATACTATTTTTTTTATTATGAAATCTTATTCTTTGCACAATTAATAGACAATTTAGAAAAAATCAATCAATCAAAATTTGAAAATATAAAACAAAGAAAGTTGTTTATTCTTACCCGTGTTTTAACCATAATATATTTATTCAAATTGTCTTCATTTGTCAATTTCTTTCCATCGACGTAAAACCGTTCACTTTTCAAATATGCACAGTGTGTTTCATCGTTCATTTCAAATTGGATCATTGCTTTGTTATTGTTCTGATGAATACTGCTTATGATTCCTTCAACATCATAGAGATATTTTGCAAGATGTTTTCCATGTGCAGTGACACTATTCATTGTTCTATCCGAAATTTTTGACATGACGAAACAATCAACTTTAATGTTATTAAAGTTTGTTATAAGATTATGAGTTTAAATGAACCTGACTGTCGGTGATGAACATATATTTTTCACTTCTGCTCCTGACAAATTTGTTTTCACTTATGAGATTGAAATCCATGGTAGCGTTACTTAGCTGTTTGGTGCTGCCCTCTCCTTAGAAAATTTTCGATTTTCAAAATGTGATAAATGCATAAATAACTATGATTAAAGTCAAGGATCGAGCGAGCGACCCGTAGGTTTAAACAGTACTTATTAACGTATATTATGTAAGTGATAATTGTTTAAAAATGTCAACAATCGTCCAGTAAAAATGTCGGTAACTTATCATATTAGGATAGTTCGTTTTGCAACGATGATGATATCGACTGATTTGCAAAAGTGGACCGAAATTTTAAACTGTGAAAAGAACCTCAAAATATAAAATATCAGTACTAAAGTAATATAAAGGTTTAAACTAAAACTAAACTAAAATATTTTTATAGCAATGACAAAATAAAAATTTGCAATCTAAAATTAATATAATAATTTTATAATAAAAAAATTAGATTGCATGATAATGAATAAAAAAGTATGAAACAACAAAAATATATCTACATATTGCAATAAAATTATATTTACGATTGAAAAGAACGTAGAATTATTCAGTAATAATTTGGCTATGTTATTAAAATATTATACACATATATTTTTTACAAAAATTGTTTGTCAAGGAATCGATACTTGCGTTTGACGGTATTAAAAGGAAGAGTTATGGATTAACAATGTGTGAGAAAGAGACACAAAAGAACTGATGTTTTCTGAACGTATCACAGCCAACTTCAGGCGGGGCCGAGCTTCTTTCTGGCATCACTGCCGTCACACTCATTGTCGCCTGCTAGAGTAGAGATGTCGTGCTTTACCTCTCATATCTGAGAGACGAAAAAATATTAGGAAATAAAAAAATCGTACTAAAGAAATTTAACTGGTGAGGCAAATCACGAGGTTTTTATTGGAGCAAATAAAGTAGTGGTCGGGATGGCATTAACAAATTAGCATGCATAAACATTGCATACTGGAATAGCTTATGCTAACGACCGCCTCTTTCAATCCTCTTAAAACCTCTCATAGAAGTTATTGACTGCAGGACAAAAATGTGCGGCGGTTTCACCTGTTCGAAAAATGCGTTAATCGCATTGAACCTTTTATATATTGTGAGTATATCTGAATTATTACTGCCCTGAGTGAGTTGCCAAAGTTTGACATAAATTGAGTAATGACGTTTGACATTGACTTAATGGTTCATCACGAAGTACTTATAAAATCACTCAAATAGTATCAATTTTAACATCTCGCAAAAAATATTACTAATAAAAATGCTCTACAATATGAAATTTGTTTTTTATCACTTCAAGAAATGTCAACTTATGATAACTAGTTTGACCTTGAAATTTGTATGATCGTCATTCAAGAAAAAATGAATGAAATTAAACAAAATAAATGGTCTTTTTGCAGCTTGTTGCCTTTGTATTAATCGGAGTCGCAGTTTATGGACGAGCATCGGCACTTGTCACCAACCTACCCATCATCGGAGGCATATTAGCATGCGGAGTACTATTGATATTAATATCAATTCTTGGATTAGTCGGATCAGCCAAACACCACCAAGTTGTGCTGTTTTTCGTATCCTTAAGTAAAAGTGAATTTGTTCTGTGATTGCAAAAAATATTGACGATAACTCGTGCTATGTTATTGTAAGCGTTGTAACGTTGGCAGACATCTGCTCATTCATCTGCGAGTCACTTTTTGTTCTCAAAAACAATGGTTACGTGACAATGAATGTAGGACAATCAAGTTTGAATTACTGCAGAAAAATTTTCATTGATTTACTTCAAGGGACTCTTTAAACATTCACCTTTTATTTATATATCATTCTTCATGCGTTTTTACACATTTTGCATGCTGCAGCAAAGAGTTGAAATATTATTTCAGAGATAAAAGAAAAGTATTATCCTTAATGACAATTTGCACAGTACATGCTGATTTTGTTCCTGCTGTTCTTGATCCAGTTCAGCATTGCTTGCGCTTGTCTTGCTGTTAACGAGAAACAACAGGAACAACTTGCAGAAGAGGTATGTAATTGAGTTGATTATTGGAAAAGCTTCAATTAATTTAACCTTTCAAGAAAGGAGGCTATTTTATGTTCTTTTTATATTTCTAATAATTATATTGTAATTTTAGAATATTATGTCTACAAAACACTATTTACACTCTCTAAAAAATTTATCAACCTGTCAAATATGATTAGGCATAATTTTAATAACATTATTTTGCATTAGTAAAATGATCAGATAAACTTAAAGGTTGCAATGTTGCAATATTGTGACATACGTTCTTGAAGGGTTAATTTTTTTGGTCAAATGGTAATTTGAAGTCCAACGATGCTGAAAAAGTAATAAGAAAAAGTTTAAAAATGCATGCAATACAATCAATTTCTCTCATTACTCTTTTCATTATTTCATCTCATCGTTGTGATTGCATAGAATTGTTGTTCCTATACTTGGAATGTAATAAGGATATTTTTGTAACAGAAGGCACTGAAGATATTCAGATAAACGACTTTATGAATTATTCATCCAAAAATGAAAAATATGTACAACATCACTTGTATGATCAATATGGTGTTCAAATTCTGTTGATTTAGTTAGTTTAAGTTTGCGCAATTTTTTAAAATCACTACTGATTTTCAAATTGCAAAAACTAACATTCTAATAAGTGCTATAAATTGTAACTTTTATAGCATACATGTGAGATTTTTTTTTTTTTTTCAATATTTGATGGAAAAAGATTTATGTCGTCGTTTTTCGACTAAGCAGCTCGATTGTTCTTATCAAATAACAAAATCAAATGGAATGTTCATTAACTTAATTAATTTTTTTAGGGATGGAACCAAGTTAGTAAAATGGACGAAGACTTGTTGAAAAATGTACAAAAAACATTCCAGTGCTGTGGATTCAACGGAACTTATCACGACCAAATTCCCATAAAAAATTACGATAATTGCGCAGCCGATGGAATCAAACCGGTCAGTATATCCGGAAAGAAATACATTGGTATTCATGTCACAAATCAAACTCTAATTCATTCGGTACTTTTTTTAGATATGCGACCTAAATAATAACTGTAAATATCCAGACTGTATGCAAAAATTACAGTCAGTCATCGATTACGCTTTCAAATTGTGCGGAGGAATTGGACTATTCTTCAGTTTTACTGAGGTAAACTCATTTGTTTATTCTATTTTATGTACAGAAAATTGTACATATGAATGCTTATTTGAAATATTTCCAATTATCGACTTTGTAAATTACAATTTACAATTCCAATATTCCAATTTGTTAACCTTCTAGAATTCGAGGAAAAAAATCATACGAGAACTTGTACCATGCACTGAGTGCTCCAGTTAATATTTATTCAATAAAATTAATATGTTTTGAGAAATTTTCGTAATAAAATAATAGTTGGAAACAAAGTGTACGCATTCAGTGCACTGTGAGAGTTTCAGAAGGTTGAATTTTGTTCAGAATTTCATTCATTTTGAATTATAAAGAGTGCCAAGTGTTCTGTATAAAAAGTTTAACCCATCCATTGCAGTTTGTTGGGGTATGGTTGACGGTACGCTACAGGAACCAGAAAGATCCACGAGCTAATCCCAGTGCTTTCCTCTAGTCTAACACTCTCATCATGTCCTCTATATCCACACATCAATCTTTCAACAGATGGTTTGTTTTTGGATTTTAGCTTCAAAGCTAAATGCATGCTGAGGTTATTGCTTTTCACATTTTTTGTATCTAAAGTTAAACATGTTGCAACAATCAATGTTTTAATCTCAAGTGTAAATGTATCAAGAAACAAAGCAAAAATCTTTTTATCAAATATCTCCACAATGTAGGAATTGATAAAGTAGAATAAATATTTTGCAGGTGATTGCAGCTTTCTTGGCCAAAAGATATCGAAATCAAATAAATCCAGATCAAGCGAACCGAGAGATGTATCTTCGAAAAGAATATCATTAACCCAAATCGTAAGAATGCAATTGCTTCCATGGAAAAATTCAGCTTCGAAGGACTCTCTAAAATTTTGCTTTTCGCGTGATAGCCTAATGGTGTTTTCTTAAAGCCAAAAAATTAAATTTTCATCGTCACGTATGTGTCGCAGTCATAAAACTGACGATGTGTTTTAAATTGTAAATTAGTTGGGTTTAATTGTTTGTTAAAAAAGCATCCTGTAATCTATAGAATGGAACTCTAGTTGTAATGTGTGCTCTAGTCAGCCACTGAGAGCGCCTAAGCCAGATTTTGAGGTTTAGGAAACATGGAGGTTTGATACGGGGCATATCTAAATGGAATTAGCTCCTTAATTTTGTGAAATATGAATGTGTGCCATCATCGTTTAGAAAATGTCTACAAAGCCTCTTTGTTTGAAATCTGATTTCTCATATTTTCATATGATATATAATGTTATGAAATGTAACATTCCTCTTTCTATTTACGTATATTATGTTTATGAGACTGTTTTGTTTTTTTTTTAGTTTACATTATTACGATTAAAACAAATGGTATCAATTAAAATATTATGGATAATATATCAATTGACAGATTTTCGTGCTACTAGACTAATATATGTACATACAAAATTACTATAAACCGTATGTACACGTATTACTAGAGTATGCAAGCATTCAATATATATCCGTCTAATAGATATCTTCGTGTTCATCTATTTGATGGTAGTTTGATCATAAACGAAATCTACAAACTTCTTTTATTATGTATGCAAAATTTTACTAAATCTTTTTTTTTGACAATATCGTAGTCCATATTTATTATTGAAGTCAACTGTTGCATTTTTACTGAACATATCGTTTACATTGAGTTATTTGGAGTGTCCGAAAATTATAATTGTTTGAAACGTTTGCTCCTGTTCAAAAGCTAGAAATATTCAGAATATCATAAACGAAAGCCTAAACTTTAAACTTACAATTAAACATTGTCATGTACTAAAAAAAGTATAGTGTTTCGAGCAGTTGTTGTTATTGTGATAATTGGTTTGCAATTGGTTGTCAACATGAAGTGATGTCGTGCTAATTTATAGGTGTCGTAAAATTCACATGAGTTTTCATAGATTAACGAATATAAATGGTAGCTTAGTTTTTCTGACAATGTGAGTGTGAATTTTCAAAATTAAAAAGAAAACGTTTCTTTGAAATGATGATTTGTAACTTTTTGTGATGCCAGGATTCGAGTCTGGGACCTTTGGCTTGGAGTCATCGGCGTGCTTCCATACATGACCTGGCATTAACTCGCGATTGATATTAACAATTTTACTGAAATAAAAAAAGCTCTCAATTTTTGAAAGCTTTTCAAAAAGTTGGCACGTACACAGTTCCTGAAAACAAGAATAGATAATAATCACAAAGTAGCATTCATTATCTCATTGATATAAAGAAACCAAAATAATATGTGCAATTTATCAATCGAATCACGATACTTTTTTAGTAATAATTATAATTGGTGTGTATGCATGTTCATCTACAAAGTTTATGCATGAGTGTAATAGCCGTAAAAACGCGTTAGTTATTAAACAGATATATAGATAAAAATACAAGTAATCAATTGAAGTAATACTACTTTAGTAGTCAACTTTCTGTGTAATGAAGTTTTCTGACTATTGAAAAGAACAAAATTGGCGAGTCAAGTTTGAACAAAAAATATTATAATTAAGATAAAATATTGAATTGATATTAAAAATGTGCTTGAATTTCAATTTGTTGTTATTTACATGAAATCACAAGCATTATCTTATAGAAATAATTTAATTTAATTTTTGAAAATAATTGAAAAAATATGGTAGATTAAGGGATCCGGAATTATCTGCTGCTGAAGAATTATTTAACTACACGACATTCAACAAATTTAGAATTTATCTCTTTTATTTGGTATGTAGTAAACTTGTAGAGGTTTTTCAAATCTTAACAGATAATAATGACGATTAATTAGTGTCTAACAGTTGTTGCAGGATGATTTTACAAAGCAGGCTACATTTTTCAAAATGGTAATATTTAAACTCATCATTTTGGTTCGTTAATTCATAAAATATACCTCTTTTATCTTTCATATGATAAACCGGATCATTCAAACACCCCTAAATTTCTTTTAATAAACATCATTTTTATTAATATTATTTTTTGTGTAGTAACATTTTTTATTCTTTATAAATCGAGTGGAAACAGAAAATTTGAACACTACATTTTAAAACATCACGACAGTATTTATGATGTCATCTTTGTATATATAAAAGTTTGTGTACTAACTGCCGGACAAATCTCGACCATTTAAGTTTGCTATCTCGTCGAGTCTATAAAGCGTCTCATTATATCGAATGAATCCGTCGTATTCTTGTTCATACGTTCTGCGGTCATCTGGACGGGTTGGTCGCTTACGATTTTTGCCCTCTTTTTTTATCAACCAGTTTAAATATTAGTGTGCGGTAAAGTAATTAGCTAATTATTACAATTTAAATGATAATTTCATTTTCTGTCAAACAAAATTAATACGCTGATATATGTTTCTATCTTAATTTATGGTTCGATAACTTTCATTCCACGTAAATGACGTATTCTAAATGAAAGTTTCCGATTTTAGAAAAATTTGTTCATCGCAAGTCTTCTAGTTATAGTGTTATTTCTCTCGTATGGGATTGCCAAAATGTGGACAAAACTTACAGTTTTGTTTGCTGCTTCGTCTTGTATGATTACTACAATGTAAGTATTTCGCACTTAAGTCATTAACATTTTTTTTATCAAAACAAAAGTTGGAATAAAATCTGTGTGTTTTACAATGCTATTATTTTTATCAATTGATTTATTTTCGATTAGATTTGTTAGTCTTCGATTATTTATTAGTTTTATTTTTTCAGTCCAGCCTATACAGTGACAGCACAAACTCCAGCCTCAATATGCACTCTTACTCCTGAAATTCAGAGAGAAATATATTCCTACAAGTCAGCGGTCGATGCAATTCTAAACACAGCGCTTCATGGATCGTTCCGGAACAAAACTTTCGACGAGTTGAGCCGCTTCGTAGATGAATTTGGGCCGCGATTTTCTGGCACACCGGAACTTGAAAATGCCATAGACTATGTTTTGGATTTGTCCAAAAAACACGGTCTTGAAAATGTGCACGGCGAAGTTGTCAAAATTCCTCACTGGGTCAGGTAAAAAAATTTTTTTACCAAGTTTAGGAAAATTGTTTTAATCACATTCGTAACATTTGATCAATCAACATTTGATATTGCGATTAAAAAAATTATGTAATCGTCAAAACAATGATAAAGATGCAGTGCAATCGACCGTTAAATCGTTACTTTGAAATTAATCCGATCTTTAAAAAATACCGAATGAAATTTAAGATAAAGACAATCATGTAAATTGATCGAAGCTGCGTGAAGATTAAAATCGTCGATTTAAAATTGCGAAACCTATTTTTAAAATTTTGCTGTTAATTCAAATCGAATTTAAAATAATGGTAAAACGGCGGTACTGTTTTTCGGTGAAATTGATTACCTTGTAGCTGTATCAAATTAATTAATGAAATCTGGTCACACAGAATCTCAGTTTATGTAACACTTATTAAAAAACTTACTTTGTAATTGAAAAATTACACTGAATATTTTAACCGAGTTTTGAGAACTATGGAAAAATGAGAAATAAAATTAGAAAATCGATAAATCAATCGTTTAGTTGGCAGTCATTTTTCCCAGAATGACATCGTCATTTGCTGATGTAAGTTTTCGAATGTTTATCATGATTGAGCACTCTTAGAACCAACGTTATCAGTTTCTAAATCATTGAATGATTTAAATGTTACATTTCATTAAGGTGTAAAAGAAATAGATGACATTTTATTACAAACTAAATTGTCAAGGTTCCTGGTAAAGCGGTGACAATTTACTTATATGATTCAGACAGAATTATATTTGCTGACAAACTAATATAAAACTAGGAAATTACATTTATCACATCAATTCTATAATCATTTTAAATTTATGCTATTTTGCAAAACATTTCCTATTTTGTTATGGCTGATTGAATAATTCTTAGGGGAGATTCAAATTTATGCTTTTATTGCAAAACATTTCCTTTTTTTATGATTGATTGAAAAATTTGTAGGGGAGATGAGTATGCGACATTGTTGCTACCCAGGAGGAAGAAACTCGCTATGCTTGGATTAGGATACAGTGTTGGGACCTCAAAGGATGGAATCACAGCTAAAGCCATAGTTGTCAATTCTTTTGATGAACTGGAAAAACGTTCTGCCGAGGTAATTTGAATTGAAAAAAATCAAATGAATAAATATCGAATTATTAAACGAATGAAAATATGAAATGAAACAAATTAAATTGCACCGATACAAATATTTTCTTCAAGAGATTGATGTCATATAACAATTCTTATAGGTTGCCGGTAAAATTGTGGTTTACAATCAACCTTACACGCGGTACGGAGAATCCGTACAATACAGATCTCGAGGAGCTTCCGAAGCTGCCAAGTTTGGAGCGGTCGCTGTCCTAATAAGATCTGTCACACCATTTTCTTTGTACACCGTTCACACTGGGATGATGACCTACAGAGGCAACTATACAAAAATCCCAGCAGCTTGTATTACTGTTGAAGACGCAGAGCTGTTGGACAGGATGGCTAAGCGAGGTGTGCTTTAATTTGAACACCACTTTGTATATACTCGAATATATCAAATTTATCAAAAACAATTATAATAAATAACATCAAATTCATAATTAATTCAAAAATAATCAAATATGAAACATTTGATGATTTAATTAATATTTTATAAAAAATTATAATCAATTTTAAATATTGAAATGATTTGATAATTTACAGGAAAGACGATTGAAATTAAAATCAAGATGGACAGCCAACAATTTCCCGACGTTGAGTCCCGGAATGTTGTAGCAGAAATTCAGGGTTCAGTTCAACCAGAAAAAGTAGTCGTTGTGTCTGGACACATCGATAGCTGGGACGTTGGTCAAGGAGCCATGGACGACGGAGGCGGTGCCTTCATATCCTGGGGCGCTTTGGCTTTATTAAAACAGCTGAATTTGAGACCAAAACGTACAATACGGTATGCATCGAACTGTGTAACGAAGAGACAGCTTTTGTTGTTCATCTACACTATCGTTAAACTTATATCTCTGTTACTTTGCAGACTGATTATGTGGACAGGCGAAGAAATGGGCACAGTCGGCGCCAGACAATATATCAAAGCACACAAAGCCAATGAAAGTAATTTGCAACTTGTTATGGAGTCTGATATTGGAACTTTCCAGCCCTTGGGATTGGAAGTGTCTGCGAATGACGAAGTTAAATGTATTTTACAAACGATATTGAAGTGAGTTAACGTATTTGTATCATATTGTAACTCAAGCGTTCATAGTTTATTGATCAAACCAAACTAACTAAACTAATAGAAAATGAATTATTAAAATAAGAAAAACATAATAAATAAAAAAATTACAAGCAAAAGTGATTTTTAATAAATTTGGGTACAAATATTTGATCGTATTAAGTATAACAATCTGTTCAAAACTTTTTGATCAACTGATTAGTATTTAATTTTCTTGTCAAATTTTATGAATCTTTATTGATATATAATAATAAGAACTTATAATGTATATCGATTATTACAAAAAACTTCATTTTATTATATTTTCAATATACAATTTTGTTTTTAATATCAAATATGTATTATAATTTTTGTTATACTTTTATTTTATATTCTGTCCAATTTTTCAGGATGTTAAAACCAATCGGTAACCTTGGCTTGAACAGTCCCCAAGCTGCTCCAGATATTGAAGAATGGGTAAACGCCAATGTTCCTGGTGCATCGCTTTGGAACAAAAATGATAAGTACTTTTGGTACCACCACACCGAGGCCGACACGATGCTCACAGAAGACCCAGTTGCATTGGATAAAAACACAGCTCTTTTTGCTGCTGTCTCATATGTAGTTGCCAATATCCATTTGGATTTCCCACGAAACAACGAGCTGCCGACTTACACGACTTCCGCTTATAATCTGACCAAAATATTAGACTTTTAAAATAAATTTGTTTTCCTTGTATGCACATTTTTGTTGTTATTTTAACCACTGATCATTATTATTGGCACAAATTTGTTCATTTTTGTTTTACAAAAATTAATAAGTACAATTTTCTATAATTTATTGTTTTGAATGTCCGTTTAAAGCAAAAATTTTTATTGAATTGAATTATTGAATTATTATTGAACTAATGAAATTTGTTTAAGTTGAAAAAAAATAATAATAAAAATTGGATATTTTAAATTGAAATTTGATTAACTAGTTCATAAATGAGACGACCGGGTAATTTGAATTTTAGAACACATCTTATTTCGTATCTTCTTCTTTTACAAATAATAAAACGAGTTTGGAGGCGCCACGATCAACTGCGATCATAAATACCTTAAGAAAAAAGAAGAAGACAGAAGACTGACACCCGCCTTTTAAAAGGACCCGCTTGCCAGAAGAGAGGGGATTAAAAGTATAAACATCCCTGTGTCAAATGGTTGGAGGTTAGTTCAGTTAGGTCAGTTTAGGTTAAGGACGCCGCAAAGCGCGCGAAGTGTCTTAAGTGCGTTGAAAGCCTCAAATGTTTCAAAGGTGCTGAAAATAGCTTGTTCGAGGGAAATATCATATTCATTCATCCACAAAAGTGACTATCACATCTGTAAACAACGGAGTCTGATAAAGAAGACGACGAAGACGCGGGGAGCCAAGATATGGATAATTTCACACGGATAGAAAAGATCGGAGAAGGATCCTATGGAGTTGTTTATAAAGCAAAAGACACACACACAGGAAAAATGGTCGCGTTAAAGAAAATCAGGCTCGAGCCGTAAGTCTTTGCTCTTTATTTTCAAACCACGTTTTCGGTCATTTAAACTACACTCTTGCGACACTTTGATATCATTCCTTAATCAGATCTATTTTTAACGTTTCACGAATTATATTTCATACGCCGGTGCGTATTACGAAACTTGTGGCATTATAATTAAAATAGTGCCCCTTATTATTCAAATTAGAAAAACCAGTTTGGCCAATTTTATTTGTACCTTTTTATTTCAGTACTGTTAGTCCATTTTTGTTTTAAGTTTTATTTGAAATTATCATCTTTCATTACCGAGTAAGAATACTTTATGAGTTTTAAATGTATTTAAATACTTCGTGTTGAATTTTTTTTACGCTACCAAAGTGAAAATATGTATGTTTAGTCAGCTAATCGTGAATAAATTTATAAGTACACCAAATGTCAGGTTATTGACCGATTAATATATCGTTTCACCAAAGGAGTTTAATATTGAACCACTGTTTGGTTAGATATGCGTTTTCAACCTTTTTTATCCAACCTGTCTTTTTTATTGCTTTGAACCATTTTTCTGCACCTTTTTTTAGTCAATGTTCGAAAATTTTAACATTTCAATATCATTTGAATTTTAGGGACAGCGAGGGTGTACCGTCGACAGCAATCCGTGAAATATCCCTTTTAAGGCAACTCCAACATCCAAATATTGTCCGGCTGTTTGACATTGCACATAGCAACGGATTTTTATACCTCGTTTTTGAATTTTTACAACAGGATCTCAAAAAGTTATTAGATAGTGTAAAAACTGGTCTTAGTGAACCCCTTATCAAGGTAAGATTTATATTTTGTTTGCTTTTTCAAGATTTCAAGATTTGCTTTATTTTAATTATTCTTATTCTGGTTTCTTCTTTTTTTAGAGTTATGCGAGTCAGTTATTAAAGGCTCTTGCATTTTGTCATTTACAATGTATATTGCATCGAGATTTGAAGCCACAGAATCTGTTGATTGACTACAAAGGTCACATCAAATTAGCAGATTTTGGCCTTGCCAGAATGTTTGGAGTACCTCTCAGAACTTATACACACGAGGTCGTAACTTTATGGTATCGCCCACCAGAAATTCTTCTAGGAACCAAATTGTATACCACCGCAGTCGATGTATGGAGTCTTGGATGCATTTTTGCCGAAATGGTAATTCCGACTGAATATATTTACGAATCATCCGGAACCTCGATTTTAGATTAAAATGAAATCTTCGTTTTTTACGTAAAATTTTAAAATTTTTGGCAACCGTGACTGGTTTGGAACTGACTGATTTACATGAATATATACATACTGTTTAAAATAATATTTGGCACGGCACATCGGAACAAATTGTTTCTGACTCATGCGAACAAATTGTTTCGTTGTTCAACGTATTTGCCCAATCGAATTGTAAGGAACATAATAATATTGTTTCAATAAAAATTTATGGAGACATATGGGACTGTTGCGATGAAGTAAGGTAATGTTTCACAGCCTAGTTTACCATTTCAAAATTATAACTAAATTTAACATCAAGGTGGAATATTGTTATTTATTTTCTCACAAACAATCATGACGAAATTTAAACTAGAATATTCACAAAATTTTATTGCTCAATAATTTACACGGTTTTTTGGAATATGTATATATTTGTATGACTTAACCATTTCATTTTAGTTTATTACGAATGTTTTATCTTATCGTTCAACAAATTCATTTATTTATTTCCAAACATTCATGATAGAATCTTTATATACAAATAAAAAATGGATCAAGAAAGATTGATTACTGCACTAATATTTTGGAAGAAATACAACAAAGTTGAATTTTAGTTTTACTTTTTAAATTTAAAATTTCCGCATAGAATTAAAAAATGTTTCTTTTTTTCAGGCAACCAAAAAGGCATTATTCCCAGGTGATTCAGAAATAGATCAATTGTTTAGGATATTCCGAACCTTAGGAACTCCCGATGAGAAGGTGTGGCCGGGTGTCTCCAATTTACCCGATTACAAATCAATGTTTCCCCAATGGGAAGCTTGTGACTTGAGTGAGACTCTGCCAACCTTTAGTAAAAATGGACTAGATTTAATTAGGGTGAGTAAATGATTCTTTCTGGACTAATAAGTAATAACAAATTCAAGTTATACAGATTACTAACTAGATGAACTATTTTGCAGAAATTATTAACTTATAATCCAAATGCACGAATATCAGCGCTTGATGCGCTCAGTCACCCATTCTTTGAAGATGTTAAGCTAGTACCGCCACCAATGCCAAAAAAGACTGAATAATATATATTAATAGTAATTTTATTATTACATTTTTGTAATATTTTTATAGAATTTTAATATAAGTAAACTTGTAAGAAGAGTAGCTGCTTGTAACGACCGAGTTATATGGTGAACCGATGAAAACCGTCTAATAAAGATTGTGAATTATCTTTGAAATTATATTTGTATATTATTTTATACACTGGACAATAAAGAGATCTCTATCCTCTTTAAAAACAATGTTTTCAATCTCTTCTAACGTAACATTTTTTTTTCTTTTATTTTAGTTATCATTTTTTATTTTAAACATCGAATTGATGAAACAAATTACAAACATTAATTCAATAAGTTTTAAGGTTTACTGAAAACAAATTATAAACAAAATTTTCGAGTTAAATATTTTATTTTTGTACTCGTTCTTTTCTGTATGCTTCTGAAATACATCAATGTTTTATACAAGAAAAAAATAATCAGAAATTAGCGTTGCCATGTTTGAAGTGTCTTTAATGGTTTTAATTCTAAAGTACAAAAGTTGCTTGACTTTTTCAGGAACAACGTTGTTGCAATCTAAGATGTAAAATTTGGAATTCCTTTAACATAAGCGAATGTCAATTTTCAGGAACGTGTCGCGAAGCATGGATGTGCGAATCATTATAGCTTATCTAAAATAGTAGGCGATTTCTTTTTTTCAAAATCTCGAGAGGGTGGTCGGGGTGATTCCTCTTTGGTTGGACTGCTCCCTTTCAGTTTCTTCGATGCCGATAATTCCTCCGCGGTGAATCTTTTTGATGTTCTGTCTGGGGATCCAATTAAACCCGATCGAACCGCTCGAGGCGTCACGTCTGAATAGGAAATACTCGTCGGAGTGCGAACACGTGTTGGAGTAGACGGTGGTGGCTGAGGCTCAGGTCGATCTTTCAATTTTCTCTGCTCCTCGGCGATACTTGCCAGACGATGTACCTGACAAAGTGATATCAACTTTATTCATTATTGATCCGCACTTTGCAGCATCAGCTTGTAATTTAAATTTCGATCATTAAATTCAACCTTCTGTAAAATAACTTTATCATATCAAATTCGTTAACTATCTCAATTACAGTTTCATAATAATAAATCATTTATGTACACGTACTAGAGAAAAAAATGTAATAAAACTGACCTTAACTCTGAATTGTGACATTGAATGACAGGCTGGTGTAACGATGACGATGCTTCAATTAACCGCGTGGTCATTTAAGCTACCATGTGACATTGTCTCTACTTCAAGTGTCATTTTGTTTCAAATCTACTTACAAATAATGAACGATGTACGCAAGTGCCACTTGAAATGTTGAACGTTGATGAAAAAAATTCACATTTTAAGGGAACTCAAACAAAATAAATATAACATTAAATATTGTAATCATTTGTAACTCACTGAGGACAAGATTAGTAAATAATAAACTTGGCACATGCAAAAATAATAAGCGGCATTATTTCGTATATTAAAAAACCAAAATTATTATTTGAAGTCAATGATAAACGATACATTTGAGAATAATGGTTACAGAATTACAGTCCCGTTTAATCGCACGGAGTGCAGGTACATAATATCAGCCAATGTATTTTTTTATATGCATTAGTATGTAATTTATGTAGACTCCAAATATTACACATATGCATATTAATCGAACCGATCATATTAATCCAAATACAAGCGGTGCAATGGCTCTGCGCTATGCCTCTACATAAAGATGATTGTAAGAGGGATTCTCTCCCAAGGTCCAACGCACGCCTCGAATTGTCACCCTTTTTTCAAATATCGAGTTCGCTTGCCTTAGCCTCTCAATATACATAAAGTATTAAATTTATACCTGATATATTATTTCGACGCTCATTCTCTGTCAAAACTAAGCTAAGAAATTGCGAATATCTACATGAACGATTATGTTATATGGTTTTTGTTTATCCCATGGAAATGTCATCACATCTTTTGCTTCTCCCTTTTTTTTAATCAATGCAATAATCAATCATTAATTCGTAAATTTTTAAACCTTTACAACAAAGTGCCACTATGAAATCTACCAAGTTTGGGTGTCTCGAGTACATCTATTTTATTTACACTTTAAACGTGATAATGAAACATTTACAAAATTTGCTCACAATTTAACACCTTTTATGTTAAATATTTTAAACATCATCTTCTTTCTGATTGAAAGAGTTTCAATTTCTTACCAGTCAAATCATGAACAAATTTTCCGTACGTACTACAATGAATGATGCTCTATTTTATACTTGGAATAAAGTCAGTTTGAATGATACACCTGTTGGAAGCAGTGCCTTTCGAAGTCACACCTGATTATTTCATTGATTAGTTTGTATAAAAGCCATTTGATTGGAAGTAAAAAGTCATTTCTCGTCACATTGTTTGAACCAACAATTTGTTCTTGTGTGACCTGTCGCCACATCCATTAAAGCTTCTTTCTTTTATTACTCGATAAACTCCTCGATGAATGCATTTCTGGTCGATAAGAAAAATAATGAGCCTCTCATTAATTTACATTTAATTGTTATAATTACAATGATCGTAGAAAAAAAAAACTTTGGATCAGTCCGAGATGTCTTATGATTACAAAATGTTTCGCACTGTTTGATATTGCATGACATATTTCATCGCGGATGTAAATAACGTAAAAATAAACATGGTTTGTGAGTTGATCGACCATGATGCTTTCTCTCGAGATAAAAAATTTCATATCATCAGCCTCTACAATCAGATATCTCGAAAAAATTATCACAACCGAATTGCTTCGTTCAATTTTGATGTTGAATTGTTTTGTTTGTAAAAATAAATTTGCCTTGGGATTCGGTACGAAAATTGCATCAACCTGCCAAAGGTTGCGGCTAATAACGAAGTGTTCGCTGACAAATCGAATTATCGCTCGATCAATATGAGATGCTCAAGTGAAAATGCTGGATAATTTAACGTGTCGGTTTATAATTTTTGGTTCAATTTAAATTTTAACGCGTCGGTTTAATTTTGAGTTTAATTTCGAGTTGATTATTTATCATGATGCTCAACCGACAATTTCTTGAATTATTTTTGTTTGATGTCGCTCATGTAATACAAAAATGGCACAAAACGTTTTAATCTATGTAGAAGCTAACCATATGAAAATCAATCACAAAATGCTTTAATCCTTTGAAGTATGGTACAACAAATAAAAAATTATATAAAAATTAATGATTACTTTTGTTTAATATATAAAACTGATTAGTAAATAATAATCTGACATTTCAGAATCTTCAAAGTATTAAACATTTAATATATAATAATACATTATTAAACTCGTTTACATAAGTCGAAGGAAACTATTTATTATTGAAAAGGACCGGAATCGCAGTGGTAAAAGACAACTGTCAACATTGGATATCAAAAGTTGAATTTTGGCTCGTTAAATGTAAAACCAAAGAACATTCCGGTCGTCTTCGTCAAGTTTTAATACTTGTCGCCTTAGCAATTGTTGATTTCATAGTAATAAGTTAGCTTCATGGTGAAGTGAACTGGGCGACCTAGCATTCGTGGTTGAGATTTTTGTCCTACGTGAGCAGTCCGTTCTTGCCGATGTCGTCGGTACCGGACGGTATCGGACTCTGCAGAACACAAGTTTCATTTGTTAAATATTTCAAATTTATCACAACGTTCATAACACTTTGTTATCCTCCAGAAAAAACAACTTGTTTAGATTCCCTAAAATATATAACAGAGCCAATTTCATACTACTAAACTGAATTGGAAAGTGTTCAAGCATTTTTTGTGATTCACTTAATCAGATAAAAAAAGTTTAATTGCATTAATTGATTGTTTACCAAATTTTGCAAGTTGCTTGGAATTTCAAACCAGCGTGATATTTTTCGTTGTGAATTAAAGTAAATGACCAATTGTTTCAAACTGATTTTTTTTTCTGTAATCGAGAAACCAAAAAAACTGTAATACAAATTTTGTTCTTGTACAGAGTTTCATCTCATGTTTCATGAAGAATAATGAAACATCGAATTACACTGTTGAGGTAATAATATTAAAACGAAAAAATAATTCATATGGTACAAAGGAAGAAGAACTAAAAGGTCATTTACTCTCGATTGTTACAAGCTTAATGGTACTTGACATGCAAAAGCGATTACGTATCGCAAGCACAAGTCGACCTGTATTCTCGAATACAAAATTGTACAAATGTGCAACAATTTATGGTTTGTTATAATTTCAAATATGTTCTCAATTCTTGAAATAAATGGCCAAAAATGAGGACCTGAATTTGTTTCACCCAAATTGATTTGGTTTATGATCTAAATAAATGATTAATTTATTTTTTATTGACCATCCAAACAGCTAGTTGAATATTTATTATTAATTCACGTTCAAAGTCTATAAAATATTATTACATTAATTTATTATTAGTTTATTTAAGTTCTACAAATTAATTAGTCGTCTTCTATATTTTGGCATAGATTTTTTTCGAAATTAATTTTTAATACAATCATTTGTAGTTAACAAATTATTTACAAGTCCTATATTACCAAAATTTAATATCCATTTAGTAAAAATCCCATCCTTCAGATGGATATAGGAACATAGGAAAAAGAAAGAAGAAATTATTTTCACACCTGTTTTCCGCTACCACTGACACTTTCCGCATTCGAAGAACTCGTCTGCTTGAGGTAGTCTTTATCATTAAAAATTTTTTTGTCTCCACCGCCGGGCTTGTGTTTGACGTTATCCAGAGAACCAATCTTACTCTCCGCCTTAATCTCAATTTTTTGCGTCTCAATCTGTAGAGTAAAAAAATTAATTACGATTTGTTATTTACAATTTAGATCACAATTTTCATCAAAATTTTGAATCGAATATACTTTTTCAATCATTTGGTTTCCTTATTGGGTACATAATGATGACAATAGATTTAAGGTGGTTTAACGAAACAGATAAGATATTTTAATTTTTCAATTACATCTAGCAGGAAATTGAAAATCTTTTTTATTTATTTTTTTATTTTTTTCGAAATGATAGAACTAATTTTCAATATTTGTTTGAATTAGTGAATTAATTTTATTTTGAAATTTAATAAAAAAAAATTCAATTTCAGTGATGAAATTCAAAGACGTTTTCTCAATCACATTTCGAAATATTTAATTTGAAATTTGTTGAAAAATTCATATGGTACATCCATATTAAAAATTACATATCTTCATATGTTGAATCATTAATATATTTTGCAATTTCGAAGGAGAGAGTAGAAGGTCGACCGTTTAGTTAGAAAATTCATGTAATTGTGATACTTGTCAGTTAATGTTAAAACCACCTTAATGTTAAAGAAATGTTACAAGATTTCAAAATTATTAGTTTAAAGCGATCGTTGAATATTATAAAAAATGTTAAGTGACATAAGAAAAGAATAAATTTTGAAGCATGCGAATCCATGCTGATAT
The DNA here is from genome assembly GCA_025266255.1 of Trissolcus basalis. Lineage (NCBI taxonomy): Eukaryota > Metazoa > Arthropoda > Insecta > Hymenoptera > Scelionidae > Trissolcus > Trissolcus basalis. The sequence continues at coordinate 76,353 of JAAMPD010000119.1, forward strand.
TTGCCAGAAATTGTTTACTTACACGATGACCCGTTCCTCGTCACTAAGAGTCCAAAATAAATTCAAATAAAAAATTGATAAATAAAATTCTCAATTTGGAATATTAACAAAATTTATACGAACGAAATTTCGAAATAAGGTCGTTGAGACTTTTGCTTCAGCTCTCATGCTGTTAGGGGTGTTACTCTATACCAAATGAAATTTAATTTCAAATTTGACGTGGCTGCTGTAATTTATCTCGATGATGTTAAATTTAAAATTAAATTTCATTCGGCAGGGAGTATCATCTCAGTAGAAAATTTATCGAATAAAAAGTAAAAAAGGTGATATAAATAAATATGCGACAGATGAAATAAATGAGAAGTTTCGATGGTGAGAGATGTGCGAGAGTTGTTAAAATAATTTGTCCGTATTACTTACGTTTTTGGGTGATTCCATTGGTGTCTTTGGTTGAGATGTGGGTGACTAAACATCAAAATATGATGGTAGGTTAATAATGGTCTATCGCGTCTCATGCGAGGATCAAAAAGGCCGCTCAGGCTCAAATGAGACCGTTATAATGTCGAGTTAATGAACATATAAATTATTAATAATCAAAATTATTCACAAATAACGTAAAAAATTAGTCTCAGCGGCGAATGTCTCAACTTAAAAATTTATGTTTGGACTTATGTATGAAAAACGAAATTGTAAAAAAGTTTCTAAAATTTATTGATGTATAACGTAAAAAAATAATCTTAACAAAAGGTATATCAACTTGAAAACTTATGTCTAGTTGTATGAAAAAAGTGTGTGTTTAGATTGTTAAAAATGTGGAAACAATTTTTAAAAATGTTATCAATGTATAACATAAAAAATGGTACGTCGCTTTCAAAATATGGCATGCCATATCAAGTATAAATATTTTTATCGAAACAAGAATTGTACATTGAAACTATTTAAGCATTCAGGATTAAAAAGAGTAGTAGTAGTAATTATTATATATGCTAACTATTTTTAGGCATATTTAATTAGTTAGACTGATATCAATTGAATTGAACAATTGATTACCTTAACACTTCCTCCCCCCGGTACATGTTTCGCATTATCTTTTGAACCAACTTTAGGTTTTGCTTTGTCTTTGAAATCCAGTTTCACAGATTCAATTTTTTTATCTCCACCACCTGGTTTATAGGTTGCATTATCAAGCGAACCGACCTTGGGTTTTGCATTCCACTGGAGTTTCACTTGTTGTATCTGTAAGTAAAGGATATTAGCGGGATAATAAAAATTAATGATTCTAAATTTTTCATTACTTTTTATTATAAAATTTAGTTTGATTACCTTTTTATCGCCACCACTTGGAGCATACTTATCATTTTTCGCAGCTATTTTTGGCTGCGCTTTACTGAAGTCAAGTTTTCTGTTTTCAATTTTGACTTTACCACCGCCAGGTTTGTAAGTAGCATTTTCCATAGATCCAATTTTCGATTTCACTGCTTTTAGATTTGGTGATGGGGCTGACCCTACTTGAATTTTATTCATCGGTACTTCTGCAAAGTAAAATTGCAAAAATAAAAAAAAATTTTTGTATAATTTTTGTACGTTACGAAATATAATTAAAATGAATTAAAAATATAATAATATAATAATATAATATACTCAATCCATTAAAAATTGATTTGTATTTTTTAACTCACTTTTCTTAGCTTCTTGAAGACTATTTGATGACGTTGAATCTGGTGTCCTGGGTAAGGATTTGGTACTTTTACTTGGTGATTTAACAGGAGATCCAGCTGTTGATCTTTTGTCATCTTCTTTCAATTTGATGGGCAATTTTTTGTTCGGTGACACGCCGTTTGTCATCGGTCCCTAATCCCATCAATCAATCAATGAATCAACGTCACAAACAAAAACCATCGTACAAACGAAAATCAACTAAAATAAAAAAAGAAACGAAAACTCACTTCTTTACGTTGTGTGGATTCGTCTACTCCACTATCATTTTCAGCATCTAAAATTAAATGTTCATTAAAAAATGATAATCACATAAAATTTATTTAAATTTTGTTCAACAACTTGATTCCAATTTTAAAACTCAAGGCAAAGTATTTTCCCAATTAAAATTCTATTAAAATTTTATTGAAACCTAAAACTGTTTTTTCTATATAAATCAGTAATCTCGCTCAAAGCCATAAAATTAATTTTGTGCACCTCCTGATTTAAAAGATAACGTTAAATCTCTAGTCGCAGTTCTAGGCGACCTTTCAGCACTCGACCATGTTTTTCTGTCCGGTTTAGCCTTATCCTTGACCTCGACAATATCCTCCGAAAAGTGAGCCTTCTTTTTATCTTGATCCGGTGTTTTATTTCCATCTGTTATTTTCGCTGTGCTCGTATTTCTTACAATTTCATCTTTAGCAGCGGCTGTTTTTGCAGACAACGTTCTTTCCTTGCCATTATCAAACCCTTTAACTCCGTCCAAAGATTCCATTTTGACCAAATTTTTCACCCCAGATTTATTATCCTGTTCCAATTTCTTCACCTCCGATCCATTCTCATCTTGCGGTCTAACTATTTTCGGCTTTTCCGGTTCAATCAAAGGTCTATTTTGAACCACCTTAGGTTCCACCTTTTCTTTACTCTCATTTTCATTCTCCGGTCTAGGAGGCACTGTACTTTTGGGCGTTCCTGGTATGCTGCCTTGATCCTCATTCTCGCTCATTGTCCTATCAATAAAATTTCTTGGCGGTCTATTCCCAAAGACTCGTTGTTCATTTACAGAAGAATTGGAGTCATTTCTCTGCAACCGGTTTTGCGGAGCTGGGTAGGGTGGTAGTTTGGGACCAAAATTCTGATCTTCTTGCGACAGCGAAGGGTTTCTATTTAGAGGACCTCTGGGTCTCTCTGGTCCTTGACCTGGATGGGGAGGTCGTTGAGGACCAGGACCCGAACTGTTGGGATGGAATCCTGGACCGGGTGTTATACCACTTGGAGGAACATTTGGAGGTCCTTGCGGACCAGCTTCTCGGATTCCCGGATTAGGAGGGGGAAATCGGGGGCCGACAGATGGAGCTGGGTATGGTGCCCCTAGTTGCCCTTGTGGCCCTGGTGGTCCTTGTGATCCTGGTGGTCCTGGTGGTCCTGGTCTAGGACCTGCTGGTCTTTGTGAAAAAACGTTACGAGGTACTGGTGTACCAGCTGGTCTTATAGGCCCAGTTTGCGGCGGTGGACCAGGTCTTGGTTGAATTTGTTGTTGCGGATTTGGGTTCAAAGACTTATCATCAGGATGTTGTGGGCGAGGACCATTTACCGCACCATTATTCGGCGATGGAAATCGTTGAATCGGAGCCTGCGGATAGGCCTAAAAATGTCAGAAATATTGCTAGTATTGTTTTGTCTTTTTAGTTTAACATAATTTTTATTTTACTGAGAAAAAGTTGAGTTGATAACAGTAAGTTGAGTTGCAATCATTTATATTCTTTGAGATTTGAATGTAAAAATACTTGTGCATATATTTTTTTCACGAATTCAATTTGAAGAATTGTTTGGAAAAAGATCGTCCAAAAGACCAATGTAATAAATTGGCCCTGAGCTCATCGATCTCTAGTTGAATGTAAAATCAAGAAACGTCCGTTTAGAAAATGTTGGCCGTGCCAGTCACCGATAGTTTTATACGCTTGTCATAAGATCGATTGAAAAAAAAAAAGTTTTTTTTGAACATTGTATCAACGGTTTACTATAGGCGTCAATTTTCATTCAGCTTATGATTTACTTTTGCAGCTTCATTCAACCGGGAACTTCTTTCATTCATGACAGCGTTGCATTTTCACGAAAACTCGTATCATAATTGTGTTTTACATCGTTTTGCAACTGTTTTTGAATTCTCGCTGCATTGAAGTTCAAATAAGAAGACAACTTATTGGCAACCGCGATTATATATAGAACAAATCAATCGAAATAAACATAAGCAACCACGAAAAAGAACGCACGTGCATTGCGAAAACTTTTAAATGAATGGAATATTGTACTGTTAATTAAAAGCTTGGCTAATGCTTTTTAAAAGTCATCAAAGAGATAATCATTCGGGAAAAAGAGAGTACTGCCTGATAATCTCGAACTTTGATATTGCAGTCGTTTTGCGCGGTATATGTAATTTACTTAAAGTCACGCTATATGATCCAAATGAATTTCACAAATAGACAATAATAATGACTTTTACCACTTCTTGAAAAATTAAATACCCTTTAGATTACTTTTATGATACCATTTCAATTCTACTCCGTTGCAAAGAGCCTTGTAATATCAACCCTCCGAAGGTTGATCATTTTTAAAGAATGTGATTCCAATTTCAACATTTATCTTTAATTTTTAATGTACTTTTGAACAATTTCGAAATAGGTAGCTTTTTTAAATTATAAACTTAAAATCAATTTTATATCCCAAGGGTAGTTTTCCTTACCGTTGGTGGTTTTTGAACCGGAGGGCGCGGTGTCTGTTGCGGGTCCATTATTTTATTAGATTACAACTTGATATTCTATTGAAGATCGTCTAGATCAGGCTGTTTAGAAGAGATTTGCGAATTAACCTGTTGCATATGAACGTCAAAAGCGTTTATCGCGCACAAGTGCTGAGCAATATTCGAACGGTGTTCGCTCAAGTTTCGTGTTTTATATTTACGTGTCAACGAATGCTTTCTTTTCTATATAGATCTTAACTAGCTGGCGACGTCGTTATTGCCAGTGAATTATTAAAGGCGCCTAACTATGTGATTAACTAAAACCGCAAAACTTAATCCGTGTTTTTAATCAATGTAAAGAAATTGTTTGCAAAACGTGTTTTCAACTTAAACAAAAGACACAACTACGGGGAAGAAAGTTTCTAAACTTTCTAGAAAACAAAAATTGGAATTTAAATTTGGTGAAGAATTTGAACCAATTTGTGCGGATACGTTGTTTTAATGATGTAATTGAGAAATTGGGATAATGCCATGGCGTGTTTGCACTTTGATTCAATTCACTTTGTAATGTAATCACTGTTTAATTAATGTTGTGTGAATAATCATTATCCTCAATTAAAATTATATAACTCTTCAATGATGATATCCTGTTAGAGAGGGAATTAGGTTTCATCGATTTTCGTCTGTTAAGAATGTTATCAATTGTTTGCACTTGCAAGGCATCTCAATATTTTATGAATCTTGAAACGGAAATCGAAATGCATCTATTACTTTCTATGATTATACGTGTGTTTCTTATTGTATGTCCAGTGACTGATCTATATTGTCAATACAAAAATAACAACAGATATTCTTAAAAATTCATTTGGTTGCAGTGGTAAAACATTTTTGAAAAATTGTAAATTGAAATAATGTTGAGCTGTTATAAAGCTACCATTTTATTATGTTGGAATTGTTTTTTAATGGCTTTGACAAAAAATGAAATTTAATTGAGTGAACTAGGAAATTTGGCGAATGAAAATGTTTAATTGTTATCATAGACTTACGTGAGCGCCTGTCATACTGCTAGGAAATCTACAAGCGAAGTAAAGAAAGTCATAAGACTGCGACTGATAAAAGTAGTTCCAGCGGCGATGAAATTGATTGGAAAAATAAAGAATTCTAGACATAAGATGTGACGCCAGGCATGAAATGTCAAAGTTACAAATGCGCTTACTTAGTTACAACAAACATAACGATTTGTGTGGGAAATTCATTTTCATTGGATCCCATCAATGAAATGAATGAACTTTCCGTAACAAATTGAGCATATGATATTTAATATTTAAAAAGTGTCACGGCATTCGAGTTCAGTCGATAAAATTATATGTTACAATTATATTATTAACATTTATTCAACTTCTAACGTTCTGTCACACGTGTTTCACATCTTGCCTTCTTCACTGAACGTATAATTACACTGAAATTCGAATAAGTTACTAATTTGTGCATTTTTCTTTATAGAAACTAAAATGATATAAATTAGTACAATTCCAAGTGACATTTTTCAAAATTTTATTGTAAAAATTTTTCATCTTCAATTTTAACTTCAGTGTGAACAGTGAGCAAACCTCTTCGACTTATCGTAATCGGCAGGATAGTTTCAACTTGGGTTTCAATCAAAAAGCACTTCTAGATCTCGATTTATTTTTGCTCTACTATTATATGATATATTTAATACGCTCAGTTTTGTTGGGTCGTGTTGTTAAATAATGTAGTGTTGCTCCATTTTACAAGTTTTTCTGTGACGTGTTCAAGTGTCGCGTCGCGCATTGCCTTTTGTTTGTTAAATAAACAATATGGAGTTGTCACCTTCGAGGTTTTCTCCCAGCCAACTCATGTGTGATTTTACGTAAATTACGTTCCTCTGCTATTTGCAGAGATGCCCTAATTTTGGGGTCAAGTGAGGAAGCCATTTCATACTTTGATTCAAAATTTAAATACTAGTCATTTTTCGTAAATTTTACACTTCCTTGATATTGACTAGGAAAATTGAAAAGTAATGGTCATTCAACTGGCGACATGCGAGTGTAAAGTTAAATTGACTCTGAAAACAATTCTAAAAAAACGTCTATAATTAAAAGAAAACAGAGCCGCGAAAACTGCATAATCGGTACACGAGAGTGTTCATTCAAAGAACACGCGAGAATAGGGCCACATTTGTCTGGGCTAGGAACGTTCTCATATTCAGTATCGTCTGCGATTTTAACCTTGTTACTTTGTTATTCATTGTCACGATTGAAACACTGCACCGCGTACAAGGTTTTGTTTCGGTTGGTTATTTTTTTTTTTACCTTCAGTGAATATATAAAGGCAGTAATTTCTGACACATTGTATAAGTTTGTATGAATGCAAAATGTCAATGGACCGAGCTTAGATTGTTTGAATTGGGAATTGATTTATGGATCATTGAACAGCAAACGCTTTTAAATATAGCTCTTAATAATCTTATGCTCTACAAAGTTGGGATGTTTATATTCGTAGGACCAATTAGAACTCTTGAAAATGGCCATAAGCCTATTTAAAAGATTAAATCAGTTTAGAAGTTTTTTTTTACTTTTATCAAATACAAGCTAGTGGTACCTATCATCGACAAAATAAATGTTCATATAAAATCAAACATTTAAAATATTCATTTAAAATCATTTATTTGTTTCAAACCAATATTTAATGAGCTATTGTTGTTAATGTAAAATATATTATGAAGTTTTTCAAATTTTGTTATATAAATTAATGAAGAAAACTTTGCAGGTGTCGATAATAGGTACCAACTAACTCAACAGAAATTTGACTAACAACTGAATATATTATTTTGAAAATTTATGTCTGAAGTTATTATTCATATAATTTTTTCAAACAACTGAATAAAAAAAGTCACTCGGATCAATATTTCTTATTACAGGTGAAGCAAATATTGACAAACGAATAAGAACAGTGTACACATCGTCATCTGCATACACGATTAGCAATATTCGCTATAGCTGGTCAGATGAAATCTAAACAAACGCGTTTATGAACATTGTTATTATTTCTATTTATGACACGTTATTTTTTATTCTTTTTTTACTCTCAAAAGGTGATATTAACTGCATGATGACAACAAGGAAAACAACGGTATTAGATGATCCTGTTCGATGCCCGACGTGTCACTAGGCTACTATATATATTTATAGAACCGAAACTGTAGACGCCTATTTATACAAATGCAAACCTTTCCAAGCTAAGTGTTGTAATAGTTTACAAGTTTATCAATAACAATATCAATTTGACAAGCTATGAATTAACTGAAAATTCCCAAACAATCATATCGTAGTTTCTAAATAAAAATTCATACATGTTTTCATATATGGCATATATCTTTTCTATTATTTAACAAATAAATCTTAGACATGAATAAATTGATGTAGTATATTTTTCCTTTATATGACATATTCATGTAACACATCTGTCCTCATATATGTCACGTATGGACCATATAAAATATATGAATGTGGTTTTATATAACTTTTTATTTGAGAGAATTATAATATTTTTGGAATTCAAAATAAATAAAATGCAATAAAATTAAAACGAATTGAAAAAGACAAAATATTGAAATTGCAATGTCATTGAAGTTTATTTTGGTCCTCCTAGATTTGTCAAAGTATAAAGATACCGGTCATGAATCCGGGTTATCGTTGTCATAGGACTCGTAATAATTGTTTACTTTTGAAATATCGCTAATATGTTTGTTCCAATTCTGTCCACATATAATTTTGTACCTTTTTCTCGTGTGGTACCGACAGCACGCAATTCTTTGATTGCTTTGATCGATGCTCAATTTCGTGGCAAACTAACGTTCTCTGAACTCGACTCACGAAACCAAAACACCGAAATTGTCCTGGCATCTCTACCGTACCGGAAATTAAGATACAAGGATCATGTATACAATGTGCACGTCGTTGAATGAATGCCAATATAAATGAAAATCCAGCTAAATGGATCTCCTTTTTCATCATTTTCCAACAAGGAAATTTATTCACAACGAATATGAAAATTTTTTCATACAATTTTAAGTGGAACAAAATATCAAATTTTAAAGGAGATAAAATTTGTAATCGAAATCTATACCTTTATGATTGAGACACGAATGGATAAAAGCATGTAACTTTATCGCGATTCATCACTTCCTGCAGTCTAACCCATTTAATACGCTTTGTATGTACTTGGTGTGTTTGCACGTACGTGTAGACACGACAGTAAAAATTAAAATGTATGTGCAAAAATATTAGTCTTCATTTCGAGATCATAAAAGTCGAACACTTATAAATTTACATTGACGACGTATGGCAAACGTAATTAATTCATTTCAAAAGTCCACAGGGAATCACTTTTTTCCCGAGAAAAAAACTTTTTAATCATAAAAATGTAGTTTCCAGAAATAATTATACAAAATTAAATCTACTAATTGAGCTTTTAAAATTATGAGATTATAAAAACGTACTCGATGAACTGTAGCGTTTGTTTGTACTTTTTAATTTTTTCAATAAAAATCATGATGTTTGATTTGGAAAAAAAATTGGAGAAAAAAATACACGAGTGCAACGATATATCAGTGATATTTTTATCTAAATGGATTACAAAGCAAGTGCAAAAAGTCAGTGCAAAAATAGAACTTTTACAAATGTTTTGACGATTGTAATGAGGCGTTTTTATAAAATTACGTGGGTGCACGAAAGCTTTCTCATTTAGCACAGATAACTACTCAAGTCAACTTTGTTATCTTTGAGAATAATTACATACTTTTTGCAAATATCATGTTTAATTACCTTCCAAATGTTTGCCATTTACACAAATTTTCGATTTTGTCATTTTTTATTCATTATTTTTAATCTAAAAGTTATAAAATATGTCAGAATACATTACAAACTTTTTCTTTCAAACAACAGATGTTGTTCTTTCAAACTACAAATTTTATTTTTTGAAACTTTTATAAATCACATTTTTATTTAAGACGTAGAATTTGGTTCGGTCATTTTGAAGGCAACTGCATGAATGAAAGGAATGATCTACAAGCTAAAGCACCTGTAGTACCTGAACGTCTTTCCGTATTGCCAACAGACTGATTGTATTTACAGACGAAACTAAAAATTGTATCTAGCCGGGACGAACTACTGAGTGCTACTAGCCATTCGGTTAACACGCTTATCCTTTTTCATGTCTGATGGTCCGTCGGCCTCAATAGTCCTGTCACGCGTTTGCTCCTGCGCAGCCCATCGCCTAGCTTTACCAAATAAACAGTTGGTTCGATATGCTCATGGCGAGAATTTTTTCACGGTACAAAATTCAAATTTCATCTTTTAATAGGAACAATTTTCAGTGGTCATAAACTCGACTGAAAACGTTTTACAATTTTCCAAATATTTTGCAATAATTAATAGTGAGAAGAAATAAAAAGTCAGTTCAGTGATCCTGGAAGCGTGGGATACCTTGCAATGTTTTTTCTTCTGTCGAAGTTGTTTGTTTTGCTACAAATTAACGCTGGTAGTTGTCAAAATGACAGTGCAGAATTTTCATCTGAGCGAGTCGTTGAAACGATGACATAAAATTTTTATGTTACTTCTATTTTACTTGACATATGTAATTAAGAAAACATAAATCAGCTTCTGTACCATAGTCGATTTGATTTTTCATATTTATATGAATTTTATAATTCTTTTACTAAGAACTTTTTGCGAATTTTGAGATAAACTTTGCCAAGAGTTTTTTGAAATTAATTTTTTCAATTTGATGTAATTAAACTTATGTTACCTTTCTAAGGTACCTTCACGCTGTCCAATTCATTTACCTGGAACAGAAAAAAAAAATTTTAGTTGATTATATATAGTTGATAATTTTAAATTTAAAATGGAAGTACATTTTTTTTGTAGTCGGCCAATAAATTTTAACGTGGACTGTCAAGGTTTGTTTTATCATTAATTGTTAAGCTACAAGTGCATAAACATAAGCATATTACGTCTATGATCTTATTACGACACATTTCGTCATAAGGTTTCACTATTGTATATCACTATACAAAATTTGAGAAGTGATTAATTTAAGAAAAAATTAAATTTTAAAT